>OOFC01016680.1:26485-49463 GCA_900323345.1 Pseudochromis fuscus
GAGGGGGCTGGATGTGGACTGTTGGAGCCTCCTGGGGGGGCAGCAGCTGGGTATGTGTGTGTTTGCGAGTGTGTTGGAGACTCGTCGAGGAGCAGGGCGACTTGAAAACTTCACTGCGCTCGGCAGAAGGAGAGCCTGTGCGGTCAGGAGCCGACTCGGCAGCGTTGATCCAGTCCTCCCAGCTGTGACCGTCGGAGAAGGACCGGGTCCGGGTCTCGGTATTGGAACCATTTCCGGGCAACATGGATGATTTAGGTAAGTTCGCTCGCTCGCGAACGCAACATTAAAGCGCGTGTGAGTGTACGTGTGTGTGCGTGGCGTAAACACACAATGCTGCAGCTGGAGGTGTATCCAATCACTCGGAGGGTTTTTTACAGGATCGCTGTAGTTTGCAGTGTTGATATTTTCCAGGTGGGTGAAGTTATCCGGGATCAGCTGAGAGCAGCGCGAGGTTAAATGCACAAAATAAAAGGCCCCGCGTGCTGGTGACACGAGGAAGCATCAGGCTGATCCCATAATTAATTTAATGGTCGTCTTTTATTAGCTGCTGTTTGTGTGGTTTGTGAGAACGCGGTCCGCAGACTGTCCACATCACTTCATTACAGCAGGGCACACCAGTGGGGCAGGGATCGCTTAACTTTTCCACCATGAATGTGTAAATTGAAGCATTAAAACATGAGATGAGCCCCTCCTAGTGATTGTCAGGGTTACATAACAGCCTCCTGCTGCAGGTGGGATCACAACAGTGGCTTCAGTGAAAACACCCTCTGATGAAAACAATCATTAAGAGAGTAAATCCAGTTTGTGTGCCAGTCTTGCTTCAGCTGATTGTTTCACTGTGTTGTGCAGCAGCAGCAGATGGATCCAGGAGAGCTGGTGCTGCTCTGGCTGCAAAGCATGAGGTTAACTCAGTGAATTATTGTACACTTTAGTGACAGCAGAAAATGTAAAGCCCGGGGGCAGGTTGTGGTGACAGGGAGGGTGTGTGTGCAGCTCTACACAGTGCTCTTCACAGACACAGTATCCTCCAGATTCCCTTTGTGACAGTTCTTTTGCTTTGAGTAGTTTAAAATTCATGCCATGAGCCAAACAATCTGCTTCTTTCCTTGGTTGTAAAGAGAGCACTGCACGCCCTGTTGGACATTTCTCAAGTGAATTTAAAGAGTATGGCTCAGCAGACACCTTTCAGACATGTAGAAGTGGATTAAAACCTGGGGGAAACTAACACAGCGTTATTATTTTTCTCCCCCGGCGACTGTAAGGTTAAGTTTAGCAGGACATTTGTGAAATGCACCGAAGGAGTCGGGTTCATCGTATGCTAAAAAAATACAAGTATGCATTGGGGAAGTCAAAGATGATAAATGTCACGCAAAAGGCGTCCAAAAAAGTGTTACCACCCTCTGCGAGCTGCAGGTGGACATGTAATTCTCCTTTTCAGATGCATGCTGTGCACACTGGTTTTTTTTTTATTTTCAGAGTTTGAATGATTATGTGAAAAAGCAGCATGAGAAGAGTGCTTTCTGTTTTCCACCATCATTAAAAAAAAACACCTGGATGCATCCATTTTGGGCCGAAACCCAGTTCTCTGGCTGACATCTTGGGAGTGAGAGGGTATACCGAGAATATTGGTCACTCTATATCCAGTCAATATTTATGGATACCCTCTCAGCTTACATGGGTGAAGGGCTTTCCTTAAAGTAGCTGCTTAAAAAAAGAGTGTTACACAACCCAGTGTAATTACCATGTCACAGGGCTGTAAATTCTGTCATCGTTTTAGCAGAAATATGCGGCACACATACCCGCTCCTGTACGATGATGATGATGGTGGTGTTGCTCTGTCATTATGAATCCTGCTGAGGTGGGAGCCACAGTTTATGAAAATTAGAAAGTTTTAAGAAAGGCTTAGATGCTGTGTGGGGATCTGCTGAAAAAGCTAGGGGGGTTTAAAGTGGGGCTCCAGACTCTGGAGAGGACAACGAAACCTGTGTGTATTTTTAGCAGAGGAGAGTTCTTATTAAGAGCTGAGCCAGCGGCACCTAGAAACCTTTCACCCACCAGCAGACATCTCTCTCCCCCCTGTTCCTCAATTTTATTGTTCATTTGTAATGGTCTCCTCTATTCCCAAATCATCCCGAGACCCCTCATGTGGAAGCAGTGACGGACCCTGAAAGCCTTTCTCCTGTGATCCGTCCACATGCAGAGTTCCTCACATCACCCTGCTTCCTTCAGCGCCGGCCGCAAGAGCAGAGTTGCGCCGATCTCAGGCAGGCAGGGCGTCGGGGTGGATCAGACCCACATGCAGAGATTGGGCCTCAGCCAAAATGTATCCTCCTTAAACACTGCACTGCCCCACCCTCTCTCTCTCCTCCCACTCCCCACCATTCCTGTGGTGAACCACATAGGAAACTGCAGGCTGCAATCTATTGACAGTTTCAAGCTGACTGAGTTTGCAGGAGAGAAGATTAGCTTCAAGGAAGATTTGGATCAAAGCAGATTGTAAAGCTCGATCGCTAGCAATTATCTCTTTTGGGTTTTTATTTTTTGAAGCGAAAGCTTTGTTTTATCATGCCAGACATGTATTTGTGTTTTTTGTGTCTGCTTTTATTTGTGCAGTGTTTGCAGTTTAGGTGCTGTGTCGTGTTCTGAGGCAAACTTTCATTGACCTCCCCTCCTCAGCTATCAGCGCTGCCAAGCGTTGCTCCGTGCTTCACTGCTCTGGGCCTGCACCAACAAGACATGAATGTCAAACAGCCTCCCAAGTTAACTTCGTTTTACTGACTTTGATGCACTGTACCTTTCAATATCCCCCCCCCCCTTTTTTTCATGTCTGCAAATACAGTAACTGCCTTGCTTCTCCCGCACTGATTTGTCTCACTGTCACTTTAGTGGCATCATTTGAAGTGAAGCGATTCCCCAGAGCCTTGTCAGTGCAGCAGCTGCAGTGCTGGAAATGTCAGTCACAGAGTGGGCGTGGGCAAAGTAGTTCTTCACTAAGTCCAAATGAGATCTGATGTAGCCTAGATACTCAGCTGAATCTAATTTTAGGTTGGTTCATTGTTTATAGACCAAAAGAAACATCAGACGGCTCTCACGTGAACGTTTGTCATTTTGTCTGCGCGCACCACGTTACGCTGTGACACGGGTTTCATTTATGCCTGAGTGGTAGTTTTTCACTCTGTCAGGGAGACAGTTTGTTTAATAACCTCCTTTCCCTCTCTCATGTCGGTCACTTGTTTTCAGCAATTGTTCCCTTTCTAACTCCAGTTTGAGTTATGATGTGGCAGTGCATTAGTAAAGTAACTACTTCATATTGCGTTGCACTGTTATAAATTATGTGTGCAGCAAACTCAAACTAATGGATTCATACACGCACACACACACAATTGTTAACATAATTTGTATTTTTTCCAGATGATCTTTCGTAGTGAAGAGTTTGACATTTTCATACATGATATATATTCTTCAGTGATATTTAGAGATGCTGGGAGGCAGGTTTTATAATCTTTGAACTGAACCAGGAGCTGTTCTCAGTCTTTGTAGTAAACTGAGCTAACTGCCTGCTGGCCCAGACCTACATATTTACCAAATAAAAGCAAGAATGCTATCAGGTTTCTCTCTTAGCTCTCACTAAGAAAGCCAGCATTTCCCAAAAAATGTTAATCTAGTGGCTCTAAAGGGCACACTCTTAAAAAACAAACAAAACACAAACTTATAACCAACTCTTAAAAATATGATAATTTTCCATCCACTCCTAATTTTACATTAATTAATGAGAAACATTTATTCAGCATTTCAATGTTTAATAATTACACAGGGTATTTATCAGTTAACAAACAAATTTATGTACCGAACCAAAGTTTATTTTCTGATTGTCACTGATCACATCAAATAGAAGAAATGTGATTACATTAGTAAACTTGAATACAATTGAATCTATTAAATAAAAAAGATTAGTGAATGTCAGTCTTCTATTATTCTGTTAAAAAAGACAAAAAACTATAAACTAAAAAACAACATTTTGTAGTTGTTGACAGTTAAAGATGTTAAAGTTATTTATTTTATTAATATTGTTTTGTATTTAAAACAAATGCAAGACAATTCTGGCGATGTAAGATATTTTTACAGTGTATATCACCAAGCACTATAAAGCTATAACAGCAAGATGATGTCACAAACTGGGGGTGTGGACTTTGAAGGACCTCAGCAGTTCCCACACGTGGAGGTTATAACAAAAGAGTCGCCAAGTTGGGAAGTGCTGGATCAAACTGTTTTTGGATTTTGACTTTCGACCTTTGTGTGCCCGTGCTTCTTCAACTGTGACTGTTCTTGCTGAACATGACCCCCCCACCACCGTGATTGTAGCTGTATTTCTACATCACTTGAGTACTCTTGTGTAAAGTCTGTCTAGATTTAGGAAGTTCCCATTATATAAAAAAAATTCCTTTTACCAAAGCTAAAAAAAACATAGCTTCTTCAATGACCCTTGACTTGATGCAACCGAGGACAAGCCTGCACCAGGTGAGGAGTCTCTTGTGCTTGTGACATGCACATAAATCACACACAGTCAGTACAGCAGCCGAAGGCTTTGGAGAATCCCTTGTATTTCCTCCTGGGTTTGTCCATCTGTTTGATTTTAAATACAAAATGCTGCAGGGCTTTGAAGCATATGGTGTAGACACACACACACACACACACACACACCCTCGTAGACACACACAACAAAACTTATCCACGCTCCTGATCACAGACTGCTGGTGTGGACAGACAGCTCTGAATGGGAAGCTGACTAAGCAGCAACAGCTCCACACTCAGCCAACCGTCATGTCATCTCTCATGGGCCCAGTGCAGCGTAACAGCAGCCTGCGGGGGTCGATACTCCAGCAGCTACTGTAGGTTTTTCTGAACCAGGGTTTATGTGGGAAGAGGCCCTCAAGCCAAGAAAACATATTTAGGCTCACGGGGATGCGAGCAAAATCTCCCCATCCTTAAGATGTATACAGTTGGAGCTGGAAGTCTAACCTCAAGCCGTGCAGTGTAGTTACTGCGTGTGCCAGTCATGTCCTACTTTGTGGATTTTTGTCAGCAGAGCTTTTTCTTGGGCAGCCTTTCATCCAGCTTAGACACATGTTTCATGATAGAAAGTGTCCTCTCTGTTGTACTTGCAGTCACAGCTAACCAGCATCCCGGGAGGTCACAGACATCGTGTTAGTCATAGGAACTCGCGGACGTGTCTCATCCTGTCCCATTTAGTTGACTTCCTCAATGGACGTCCATCCTTTTTTAGTGTTATTTTTACTCGTCTCTGCTTGGTTTCTGGGCAACCAGAACTGCTCATTAACCTGACGTCGCATGGTATGAGGAATGGTGAGAAATGGAGCAAAATGACGAGGAACTGAAGTACACATTTTGTATTGTGTATCAAGTATATACTGTGTGTCTGTACGCCTAAAGCTGTTAGCAGCCTTCCTCCACCCCGCTGTGCTGTGATGAGCTGTGCTCCCTGCAGACTCCACTGTGAGATTCTCATCCCCACCACCCTGTCTGTGACTGACAGCTCAGTTGATGCGATGCTGTTGAGCCTTTGATGCAAACTGGAAAACAGCTTGTACAATAGTCTTGCATAGAAGAAGAATGATACTGTAATTGTGAAATTTGACTGGTTATACTAAGAGAAAACTACAGTATTTCAGAACTGTTATGACTGCTGTAAATATAAGCATCCCTCAGCTCTGGTATAATAAATCACAATTACAGCTCTCACAATGTCAGATGGCCTTTGAATTGCACCTTCGTGGTTTTTCAGGCTTTCGCCTAATTGGTTCCTAAATGTCATTTTTCTAAGAGGTTGTATGGTTGGAGGGGCTGCAGGCTGAGATAAGACATCACTGTTTTATTAGGGAATGAGCCTGTGCCCAGCAGGTTTCCTCTGGCCTTGGCACAGGTTTAAATAGCCACGTACACACTGCTGCTACTGCCCTATTTGGGATATAACGCTACCACAATGCAAGCCTTTGATGAATTGGTGAAGTTAGGAGGGCGGAGGACCAGTGAGTGTGAGTGAAAGTGAACAGAATCTGTGTGTGTGTGTGTGTGTGTGTGTGTGTGTGTGTGTTTCACTTTGCTTGAGCTTCAGTTACAATCAACATCTGCCTTGTTTAAAGAGGATCACTGAGGAAGCCTGATCTAGATCCTCTTGCAGTTCATGACAGCACTGATGCTGGGATTACTGCTCCACAGGTTTATAAGGGTGTCGGCTTAACAAGAGTTTACACACATACACACATTTATATATGAGGCTTCTGGCACCCGGATGGAGCTGATTGTGTCCTAGTGGAATGACTTGGCCTGCTTTCCAGACTTCACTAACCCTCTTCTCCATCCTCTTCCCGCTGTCCTTGTCCTGCGGGAGGGGGACAAAGGGCTGCTTGTTTCTGGTGCTGTGACCTACTTCAACCCAGAAAAGACAGAACCAGACAGAACTGATTAGGAGAAGGAGGAGCAGGGAAAATTGTCCCTCAATCCATCCATCTGTCTGCCCAGCCAGTCTATCCATCTATGCGCTGACACTTACTGGGATTATGACAGTTGTGAGCTAAGCTATGCACAGTAGTATAACAACTGAGCATTGATCTTCATTCAACAAAAATCTCACCTCACGATCTACTTATATGTTTGTTCTGCAGATTTCCTCATGTCACAGTTAAAACCATAGTGGTACTTCCTGTGTAGCACCGGTTTCTTAGTATTTTACCCATGAGAATGTCAGTTTAGTGATATGAATAAGCAGCTTCATACAGAACTAGTTTTCAAAGCTCTGCTGACAGTGGTCATAAGTATGTTAATATACCCACATATGTCAAATTGTAAAGAAACATAATACTTGTGTGTTTTTAATGAACATATCATGGAATAACATTAAATATATGATATTTGCATCAGTGAACATTTATACATTCTTGCACTTCATATATTAGTGCATTTATTATCTCAGCATCGCTAGATTTTCCATGAAATTGACAAATCAATTATTTGGTAAAACACACCTTTAGACAGGTAAAAAATACCACTTTTGAAATGTATTTATCATACATGCAATAACATCTATTAAGTTTACAACAATGAGTGATCAGAAGTTTTTTATTTCAAAGCAAATCTGTTTATTAGTTGATTACGACGTTAATTACATTAACTTAGCATCAGTACCTTTGCCATACCTATTCCAGCTGTGTCAGGGGAGAGGACAGAGTTGTTTACAAGTTGCAAATGAGCGCAGGGAAAGATGAAGGAGACTAAACACAAGAAAAGCGGATGCTTTTTCTGTCACGTCATTATCGGGGACGCATTAGTGTTTACACTACAAAACATATGTGGTCAGACCACCTCCACACACTGTTTGAACGATCAGACCCCCATGTGTCTTGGTGATCGTTCACAGTTGTATTTAGTGCTGTCCAGTTGTGATCCCATCACTGAAATGCTTGTTAAAACCAAGTCTGAACACCCCCTAAGAAATAGTTGCTCAAAATAGCTGTACCAAATGGTGCTGCAGACAGTTAGAGTTAAAACAATATTCCTGGTGTTTGGTAGAGAGAGAGTAGAAGCATTGCCTATATAACCAATTAGGCTCTGAAATAAAAAAAACATTTCTATACATTCTGATCAACCAGACACCTTTTGTAATGCACAAAATAAACAGACGGCATCATGTTTGCTCCGCCTCTGAAAAGTAAAATCTCTTTTGCCTTCAATTACACCCTCATTCAATAGCTGGAGTTTTTTTCGCCTCAGGACAACTACCAACAATTTTCTTTTTAGCAGCAGGGCTGAAGGTGTTTGAGTGAAGGGTGAATGTATTTAATAAAGGAGTTTGAATTTTTGTTGCTGTTATAAAGCCTAAATCAGGAGAATTGTTTAATTTTTCTTTTGCTCGTGACTCAGTTGTGTTAAAAAAAAAGGTGTATTTCCAGTCAAATACCAGCATGCATGTAGTTTGTGTTTGTGAATCAATAAAAACCCCTGAAGATATGCATCTTCATGTTGTCTTTAATAAAAGCATCCACAGTACTGGTGAGGCTTTTTTTAAAAGTGCTTTCACCAGTGTTGCATGCACACAGAGGCCCAAAATAACCACGGGGGCAACGTCTAAACCACAGGAAAGCTTCAGCGCCCACAAACTGCCTCGGTCTTCCCCTGTGAGCCTTTGACTGTGGGGAAAACTAAAGTGGAGGTAGGTGGTGGGAAACAAGAAGAGGGAGAGTACGTTTTATCTTTTAGTTACAGATACTTTCGTCTCCTTTTATTCCTTCAATTCTTCAAGGCATCTGTAGAGGATGATACATTATTCATGAATTCAAAAATCCTTTAATTAAATATTTCACTCTTCCTTCAAATAAAATGATCCCATTCAGTAGATATGTATTGTCTCCCGTGGGTTTGCTGCAGGGATTTAAAAAAACCCAACAACGTACAAATACAACTCAAGAGCCAAACAATAAAAAGCAGTACAAACAAAGAACAGCATAAAAAAACATATTAGAACAAGCGTAAAGCAACATAATCAGAAGTGACTTTAAAGCAGACAGTAGAGAAAGTGGAAAGCGCACATTAATCACTGCAAGTGTTTCAGGATGATTATAATCAAGACAATACAGCAGTGTGACAAATAGTAACAATTTAAAATCAATTCACACTGTGGATTGCAGACACACTCTTGCAGTAGGAGGGGAGGGCGCAAGAAAAATAATATCTATGATCTACAATCTCATATCATCAGGTACAGGCGTCACCGTAACAGAAGTGGAACCTCTTCAGAAGATATAGTTACAGATAAGGAAACATCCCAGTGAAATAAAATGTGCAGAGTAAGGAAACCTTGAATAAAGTACAAAAGAAGAATCCCCACTAGAGCAGACGAAAGTAGTGATGAGACTGGACCGAGGACAGATGCAGATAGTGGTGAAGTTACACAGTATGTTGGACAGTTTTTTTGTTCTTTTGTTCTTAGCTTTTCATGGTTACACCTCCAATCGAGAGGTGGAGGCTTTCTAAACCTCACTTTGACACTTTGTAGGCTGCAGCTTTTTTTTTTTCGAGGTCATGATCCATGAGCAATAGGTGCGATACTTTCTTAGTCAGCACACAGGGGTGAGGTGTCAAACATCTGACAGTTTTGGTCCTCAACTGTTACTTTGTTGGTTTGGCTGCTCACTACTCAGATGTTAAAGGAATAGAAAGTGAAATCTAAATACGTGCATAGGTTGATAGCTGTAATACTGAGAGCACATAAGAACAATTTCAGACATATTTGACTATAAAAAAATTGTTTTTTTTTGCCACTCCAACTGCTGGGCTGCCATGACAGTGACATCACATGAGCTCAAAGCTGGATCTTCTCTGATGTTGCTCATCAGTACAGAAGGGGTAAAGCAGTGACATGCAGAAAGTGACTCAGAAAGCAGCAAATACAAATTAGTTGCAGATTCTGTTGTGACGACAACAAATAAAGTAACAACAAATCTCAGTGCAAGTGTAGCTTGAGTATTTCGACCAATCAGAAAAATCTCTGTTTCTCCCCCATTTATCTGATTAGTTGAAGTATTTAAGATGGCAGCCTCTATGATATTGTCCATGATGGGGGAATTCTGCTTCAACATTTGGACATAGATACGTTAGTTATATGAGTAATTTGTTTTACAAACATTTCCAGGAGTCAGTAGTTTATGCCATAGTTGGCTAAGTGCTTTGCTCTCCAACCATTCCCTAACTTTGTCCCTCTGCTGCTATGTGCAGACCAGGTAGTGTCTAGTGGATGCATCACAGAATTTTCACAGAAAATTAGCTGACTGCTGAGGCTGTAAATTCGTGCTGTGAGAGCAGAGAGAGGGAACCAAAACAGTAAAGTTGTGGCCTGGGGCTCATTTAATGAAATTTGCAACATGCAACTTGGAACTTGCAACATGAGATCATTCTCCTCTGTGTTAATTTTGGCCCCTCTAACTTATCAAAAGAAACCCCAGGCTTGTAATACATGCATGGACATGAAGGAGGACTGCAGCACTGTAGAAATGTATCTATAGTTTGTGAGTGACGATTGTGAAATAAAATGCTGACACCATTTGCGATGTGTGAGAGTGTGTGCGTGTGTTACTGCTGGTCACACATGGCTTTTGTTAAACAGGACTACAAGCAATAAGATCTTTGTAGATCTACAGGAAGCCACAGTCTTAGTTATGGTAACCATTGGTAAAATAAAAATATAGACGATAGCTCTTATATAAGGTTTAAGCTTGACATTGAGAGGGGTTAGCTTTTGTGGTTTATGAATTGTTTGATCTTTTAGGTTGTTTTTTTTTTTAGTATTTGTCATTAGAGGTTGCAGTGTAGACACTTTTAGACTTTATACAGGAATGGATGAAGCTAACATGACAGAACTATTGAGACACGGTTGCTTCACCTATTTCTATATGGTCTAATGTAAATTATAAATATGGGAAATGAGTCAGAAATCAGAGTAGAGTTACATCTAGTGATTGTTTATATTGACAAATCAGAAGATCATTTCCTTAATGAATTGTTTTTTTTATATATAAAAAGCAAGTTCAAGATGAAGTTACCTGCTATAGTCTCCCACATTATAATGTGATCTATTCTAATGGCTTCATTTGACCAACAAGGGGAAAAAAGGGGAAAAGACTAAAATCCTGACCTTTTAAAAGCTTGAACTGTCACCTTCGTTCCCAAAGATCCAAATGAGGATCAGTAGTAGGAATCAAACCTTGGACGGTGTGTTTACAGTATGTGTGTTGCAGCCACCAGAACAGCCCCCGCTTCAGGATGATGATGACGCTGCGTATCACGTTATTTGTCATAACCTGGAAATTTGTGTCGCCGTGCTCTGCGTACACATCTTCTTACAAATGGGTGTGTGTCAGTTTCCACTATTTAACAATAGTCATGAGACAGTGTGAGGCCAAAGCAGTGTGTCTGAGTAGGAGTCGCTCTATCTGGGAGTTTGTGTTACTCTGCGTTTTGATTAGGAGAAATGTTACAGAGCTTGAGTGTGGGCTTTAGATTGCTATTGTTTCACAGAGTGGAGTGCAGACTGCTGTGTAAGCAGCTGTATTCTGTGGCTTAATTGCAAGTGTGGGCTGTGATGCCATTTCCATGTATAATAACATCTGTAGCACTTTATTGATCTTCGCTTTAGCGAACTCCAACCAGGCTCTCTCCCTTTTTTAAACAGCATAGAAGTTTATTACAACATGGTACACCAAATGTAATGAAACTTATAAATACTGGCTGGTTGGGTGGTCTGTAATGTCCTGCTATTGCTTTGACCACACGGTCATCCATCATCTGCTAGATGTCTGTTCTCCAACAGGTCAGGGTCAGGCAGAAAGTATTTATAGTGGACCAAGATGCCTCAGTCTGTCTCTGGTATGTGTGGGCAGCCATGCTGAGAGGCACCTGCGTGCTGTGCTGTTGTCTACTGTTGCACCTGTGTGTGTGTCAGTGTGTGTGTGTGTGTGTGAGTTTCTGCTGTGATTTAATTTTGCGCCTGTGTGCCCGCCGAAGCGGTTCAAATGAGCACAGGCACAGGCCTTCTGCTGTCTAACACAAGCCCAGAGGGGTGTAATGCATAAGTGCATGTGCACCCATCTTGTCCTGATTTTTTTTTCTTTCCTTTTCCTTCTGGTACAAGCAGAAAGAAGGATTCATCGTATCTGTGACGGTCTGTCAGCTTGTGTCACATCGAAGGACCGTCCCTCTCACAGCAAATCAGGAATGGTTGTCACTTTACTCAAGTTTCAGACCAGCAGAACAGTAACTGGAGATTGTTCCTCACAATAGAAATTGTTTTGACTTGTTATTACATTTTTTAAATATTACATTTACTCTAACTCCTTTTCCTCAGGACGGATTATACAGAAAGTCTTTGTCTAATACCTGGCGCTTCTTCCATCTGGCCTGTCTTGCCTGTAGTCTCTCCTTTTCTGTCTTATCACACTATCTTGTTAAGGCTGGCGTGCACCTCGCATTTCTGCCCCTCTCTCCCTCTTTCTCTCATATATGGAAGACGAGCTGTGGCATGTTAGGAATTCATATCAGCCGGCGTGCACCTTGCAACACTTCAGATACAGCGAGAAGAAGTGAGAGTAGAGAGATGTGGGAAAACGAGGTCAGGGAACACAGGTAAACTCGCTGCTGCACACGCGGCATCTTGCAGCTAATATTCATCCTGTTAGTTTCACTTTGGTGTCAGCTCATATCTCGGTAAATGCCTTGGAATTCATGAACCTCACAGATAAAGCCTTTACTGTATACCAACCCTGATTCAAAAAAAAAAAAAAGCCAGCAGTACGAGCCCAGCACTCACACACAACTCAACACCGCCCCCTGCAGGTTGTTAAATGCTATGTACGCTTGCATTACATTTGATCGGGCCTATTTCCTGAAATGAACCTCTACCACAGGGGCTAAATAAATAAGAGTAGATGTGTTGAGGAGTAGACAGCATTGATTCACTCTGTGCAGTGGTCAGCACTGACAGTAGGCTCCTGCAGTGTGTGCAGCAGGCAGGATGTCCTGTCAGGGATAATGGAGGCATCCCTCTGTTGACATCCACGACTCAAAGTGATCAACAAAACTGTCAGGACTATGAGTCGTGCTCTTGGACTGCTTCGTTGAATCACATTCCCTTCATATGTTATGATGAGTTTGTTTGTGTAAAGCAGAGATTTAGGTGCTGATCCGACATCTGTCCAAGCCTTTACTGTCGGCATACTTCAAATGATTTCCTTTCCTCTTCCTGCACCCCCCCCACTCCCTTCATTCCTAATTTTCCTGTCTTTTTCATCCCTTCTCCAGCCGCCCCAGTCTTCCCAGTCCCCCTTTTTTATCTCCCGCTCTCTCTTTCCTATAATGAGCCCCATGTGAAGCAGTGTTCATGTAATTAAAATGCACACCATTCATCTGGGAGGAAGGGAGTCTCCTTAATCTGCGTCAACCCACATTTTTAGCCTCTGAGGATTTGCCTGCCGCCGCGCCGCCACGCACACACACTTCCCAGTTTCACTCGCTATCTCTCTCGATACTCCCACCTCCATTCCTCATTGTTTGAGCCCAGCTGTGCCCTGCCGTGTCACATTTAGTGCTGCGGACATGGAAGCCAAACGGATGCTGGTGTTTTTTTCGGTGTTCATTAGCTGCAAATGAAGAGGGAAGACTGTGTTCAATTGGTGATCGCACTTTGTTAGATCTACATGTTGCCTTCTTCACTGTAGGAAACCAAATATTTCTCAGTAACTTCAAAATCTTTGCTTTTATAATAGAAGTTTTATCCATTGTGGAGTTGATTCAAGGGAGTTATCCTGACTTGTTCTTACTAATAAAATGCAGAAGTATGCTCTCGAGGAGGCTGATTTTAATATTTCTGCACACACGTCTCCTGAGTTCCTCATTTTACTGTAGTTCCATGTTTGGTCACTGGGGAGCCAGTGTGTGCTTTGCGCTGCAGTCTGTGTGTCACGGTATGTTCTCTTGGCAGAGGAGGCCGACACACCTCTGTGTGTTTGTGTAGTTTGCAGATGGGTCAGAGCACGCCTAGCACACTTCATTTTCAGTGAACAAAGGCAACCGTGAAACCGAACTAAACTATATCCTGTTAATTAAGACTGTGCTATAACTACATTGTTGAGGGAAATGAGCTGTTGATTTCAATTATCCTGCTTCACTTTGATAGTAGGCCTCTTGGACATCAAAGTTACCATGCTCTCTCGGGCCAATGCCAAACAGAAAATGTGTCTTGTGCAGCCTGGAGGCTCGTGTTTGAGCCTTAACTGTATTTTCAGGGCAGCAGATTCTTTATAACCAGGGTTAAATCTAGTTCAGCTCCAGAGCTAAGTTGATTAACATCTCTTGTGTAAACCATCTGGACTAACATCTGTTGACTGAGGTCTCCACCAGCTGCAGTAAAACTTTGTTCTGCTCATCAGTAATAGATATGTACTGAGCCCCACAGATATTCCTACCATTTATTTATGGAGTGTTCCAGAGAAGTACCTGATGAAATCTAAGTAATGTTTTGGCTTGTTTTCACTACATGAATGTTTAGACTTGCTCTGAACTAGTCTTATCAATTATTTTTTTTAGTTTGTACTTCCTAAATTGTACATCTGTAATGAAGCACTGGCCAAATACAAGGAATATGGTGTATTCTGTAGACTGCACTCTTTATATGTACATTTATATTCATTTTTTCTGCATTGTGCCGCATGACATCATGATAAAAATAAGCTGCCGTGTGAGAACTATTGTAAAGATGTCTTAACCTCTTCATTTTTAACACAGGAAACACCTCTTTTAACACATCTCAGTCTGAGGGTACAGTTACTTCCTCTTCTCATGCTGTTGGTTTGAATTGTAGATTTTATCACAATCCATTCTTGGTATGAACTAAAGATTAACCAATCATCAATTAGGTTGTATCTGCCTCTTCATTTTATGAGTGTATGTGTGGTTTTTTTGTTGTTGTTGTTTTTTTGTTTTTTTTTCTGCTGCCAAGTAAGAGATGAAGACACACACACACACAGAGAGCTGGCTGCAGTAGTGTAAACACTGAGCTCCGCTGTATCCATAATGAAACCCTGTGGTATGTACCCGGGGCTTCTGTGTGCAGAGAGGAGTCTCATGCACTGAAACCCAGTCAACTGGCATGCTAGCCATGCTAGCCATGCTAACCATGCTAATGCTAAGTCGGTCCAAGTGGATCTGGTGCTGATCTGGCTCAGCTTCTGCTGTGTCTCCTCTCTGTCTGGGAAACATTGCACTCTGGGTTACCACTGTACTGGTGATACTATGGTATACTGAGCATTCATTTTCACATTTGTAATTCATTTCCTATTTAAATTTGGTAGTGGCTAGAAACCTGACATTTCAAAAACAACACATCCTATTAATAAGTTGATAAATAAAAGGCTAAAAATAATGAAACATGCAGCTTTAAAATGAGTGTGAGTCATGTGTAACTTAAGCAGAGCCTGCACTGACAGTGTGAAGGAGGGGCTGATAATACCCCTTATATACCTTTGTGTTACCACTCCCTCAGTTGGGCATGCCTCTGTTGATAAGGGCTCTGATTGCTCTCTACTTTCCTCATTTCACCACATTGTGTGCTCCTTCATGCGCCGCTCGGCTTGTTAAAGTTGGACAGCTACTGCCCCAGAGACTCTTTTCAGTGGTCTGTCATTTGCGTGAGTAGATATCTTTTACTTGAGCTTTCAGTCAGTCAGGTTGGAGCTGGCTTAAGCAGTGAAGGGGTGAACCTAAACCCCCTTGCCCTTAATATTGACCCCTCCTTCCCCTCTCTACCCTGACCCTCTCCTCTACTCTCAGTTGCCCCCCGTCTCTTCCCCCTCCTCCTCCTCCTCCTCCTCCTCGTCCTCTTCCTCGTCTCTTGTTCTCTTGTGCTGATGGTAGAGTTAAGAAAGGCAGTTCCTGCCTGGCAGACAGTGTGTTTAGGTTGCCCTCTTCCTCCTCTGCTTCTGCTTTTTCTGAATTATCTCCTCTTCACTTTCCCGGGTGTACTCTTGTTGTCTTTTTCTAAGGTATGTCTCATCTCTGTCTTACTTTGACTATGACTCTATCTCTAATTTTAGGCTTGGGCTTCAGTGCCATAGTTTCTGTTGAACATGTGTTAGTAACCCTGCCAAGATGATCAGAATTTCTAAGAGTCAAGTGCAGTTTGAATACTTTTCAGTAGTCTTTGTAGCAACACAGAACAATACTTCATGAAAGTTTCTAACTATAGTTATTCTTGCTTGAAATGTATGATACTTTATTCATTTAATATTGGCAACACCAGTGTTTCTACCTGCCCTTAATATGCTGGCAGACTGACCTGGTGTACAAACAGCAATTGTTTACAGATACTTTAATTCATTTAGTATATTTCTTGTTAGGTCAGGTTTGTTATTAAATATAGGGTCTTTATATTTTAGGGCTTGTGAAGTTCTGCAAGAGAAACTAAACCCTGCTCTGGTGAGTGAGTGTGCTAAAATAAGCGTGAGTATTCAGCAGGACAGTCTGTGCTCTTCATTAAAGCCTCGTAATGTTATGTGTCCTTCTACCTACTCGTTAGGACTGCTAAATTAGTAGTTGTTTTCTTGGCCTGTGTTCCTCTCAGAATACTAAATGACCCCTTTGCTCAGAGATGGTAGCTGCTGGTGTGAAAGATGTAGTAAATATGTGGATATGAGCACATATACCTGGTTGCAGATTTGACAGCAACTCTGGGATTTAAAAACCTGTCAAGACTGAAGGCAGACGAGGGTCAATGAGTAACCAAAGGAGTGGCTATGACAGCCTGCATGATTCAACTTTTACTACTCTACCTCCTCTAATGTCAGTGCACATGGGGGTTTTTAACAGGTTGCGAAAGAAGTGGTAATTGTATTGGTGTATGTAAACAGTACATGTGGTGAGTTGAACATTATTCACTAGAGATGCCTGGTGAAGTCAGACTTTTGATTTGGGATGGACAGGTTGACATTATTTTATAAAGTGATGGTTAACAGTAGTGATGTTGTACAAATCATGGTTCTTCATCATATTAATGCAAAACATATGACAACAAAAAATCTATTAACCTAATATTGGTGGAAAACACTCTGCTTATTAGTTTGCAGAGTTTAAAAGGATAGCAACATAAGTAGAAATGGTACAGCAAAATTTCTTGTCTTATGATATTATCATGAAAATATATTAAATGTGTGAATGTTACAAAACTCCCATGGACACCGTACAATACATCAAACCATAATATCACATCCTGCCCAGAAGAAATATGAATAATCCTTTACTGTTGTAATGGGTGAATGTTTTAACAAGATTGCGTTGCTGTTTCACCACAAGAGGGCAACAATGTTCAATCTATAGCATCAATACATCTGGATTATACTTTGGTGAAAGTTTGCGCTCTCTGAATGCTCCCTAATTATTATAGTATGCTAATTGATTTGTCTTTTTGTTTTCCCATAGATGCTTTGTTGGCGGACCTTGAGTCCACAACATCCCACATTTCCAAGCGCCCACTTTTCCTGTCTGACGACACTGCCTACTCCTTCCCTGTTGGGGGTCAGACCCAGCCCGACATCTGCTCTCCACCCCCGGTCCTGCCCACTCCCTCAGAGCAAACTGTGAACGGACTAGATGAAACTGAGGTAAATGCGTACACTGTATACATAGTGTACTACTTGTTATTGTGTTTGTCCTCAGCAGGTTGAACCAATAGACTGTAAAATGGACAAAACAACCAGATCTCAAAAGTGAAGCCAATGCAAAAGTATGAATAGGTCCAAAAACTCTGGCTCCAGTTGACTTCAACTGCAAAATGATCCTTTTCAATCAAGAAATAATTTTTTCCCACAAGTCATTCTGATGTCATTAGTTAACGTTTATTCTTCTTCCATCTGAAAATCATTTAATCATTAAATAGAGATAAGTCTTCAATAAGAGTTAGGGTGGGATTAGTTTGTTTGACAGGTCTGGTCTGCAATGAGACTGGACTGTCCTTAGATTCAAGTGCAAGAGCCTCCTCCTCACTCCTCCCTTCATATCCAAATATGGTCACTTCTACCTCCAAACAAAAAACATGGTGACGTTAAAATTCAAAATTTATGGCTTCAAAAGGCAAATCCACAAACCAATGGGTGACATCACGTTTGCTTTGTCCATTCTACATACAGTCTATGATTGAACCACTTCAGTTAAAGACATTGGTTAATCTCACGGGTAACTGTAAGAATTGTTGCATTTGGCCGTCTGACTCTCCAATGACCTCCTCTGTTCAGTCCTTCAGCTCAGCTCAGAGAAGTCCCTGGTCTAGAGAAAGCAGCAGCAGTCCAAGCCAACCTATTGGTGAAGAGGACCACGTATACAGGTTAGACCAGAGCTCATGGTATATTACAGTATATTACACTACAGTACACATGACTGCATATTAACTGACTCACCTTAACTATTTATACATAGATCAGGTGAAATTGATGTAAAAAGCCTCTACCATATGCTGACTGTTATAGGGAGGGCAGTAAAAGTGGAAACATAATACTTGTGTCCATAATTTTGACACACAATTGATCAATCACCTTTATTTATAATTCTCAGAGAAACCAAGACCCTCATTTACAATGATACTGAGAATACATTACTGAAATTCAACAGTGAAAACAAATGAGTTGTAAGTTATTACCATGAAATGACAGCATAAATCCATGAATATGGACGTAAGAAATCAGGTAAAACATTTACAAACAGTTAAAGGATGATTACAGAGTGCATTTCTGAAGTGTCCAAATTTCAACCTTTGACTCAGTGCTGAGCTGAAAACATTTTACAAATGATCCTGGGTGGTTCGTTGCTCTACTCTATACAGTTTCCCTAATAAGCAGAAGAGCAGTGAGTCATCAGCTGCTGCCATGAACTCATCGTTGGGCAGCAACCTGTCTGAGCTGGACCGCCTGCTTCTGGAGCTCAACGCTGTCCAGCAAAGCACGCCTGCCTTCCCCACAGAAGGTACATACAGAGATTACCTTACATTTTATGAAAGGCTCTCTCATGTTTCTCCAAAGGAACATAGATGTCACTGTCTAAATCTGGCACTGCTTTTTTGCGGTATTACACAGTGACCTCGTTCTCTCTGCTGTAATTTGTTTCTGTTCTGTTGTTGTATTTTAGAGTTTAGATTCAAATTCACTTTGCCCTGCAAATCAGTGAAGGAAATAAATGTCTTTTTTTTTTCTTGTAATAGAAGAAGCAGCTCCACCGCTGCCTGCCAGCGGCGTCGTCCACCATATTCAGGAGAATGGAGTCTCTACTGCAGGCAAAGCCCCTCCACCTGTTATGGAGAAGCCCAAGCGTGTTGCAGCAGCTCGAGGAATAGAGGATGTGCGACCAAGTGTAGAGAGCCTACTTGATGAGCTGGAAAGCTCGGTGCCCACACCCATGTAAGAGCCAAAATAGTTACAGCAGCATAGAAGTTGTGTGGGATAAGTTATGTTCACATACTGTATGTTTAGGTGACATAAACCACCAGTTTGTTGTAGATGTTTATCTTGGATTTATTGTAAAAAAATTTTAATTGACTGTGATTTTCTTTTTTCTTCAGTCCGACGCCTTTGGTGGTGTCAGATGAACAAACAGATGGACAAGAGGAATCACTATCACAACAACAAGCCAGAATGTCCGCCTCCTCTGCCACACGAGAGCTGGATGAGCTCATGGCCTCCCTGTCCGACTTCAAAGTCCAAAGCAATGTGAGTATGGTTCAGGAGTGGGTTGACTTTGGGTATTTGGGGGTTTGCACACCTGATGAAGACGAGTTATTTTTGTTATTGTGTGACTGTTTAGAATTCTGTTTTATGAGAAGTTTCCACAACTCTTAAATTAACTGCAGAAATGGATTGGATTATTATTGTTTTATTCAGTGTCTTTGCCGTGGTTTTGTAAGATTCACTGGGTTGCTACTGCTTTCATAGTTTGACATCTGGTAGAGTTTCTATTATTCTGAAGTTTTCCTGTTTCACACCTTCTCTTCAGCAATTCAGCAGTTTACTGATGTTTCACTTGAAAACATATTTTTGAAACAGTGAAGTAGCAGCATCATGGTGGTTAGAGCTTTGTTTACCGCATTGCAGTATATGTTATGTTTATCTTTGCAGCATACTGTTTTGTTGAGTCTAAAAAAATGAAAAAAAAAAACTGAAACAAAGTTTTCTTTTTTTCTATTATAGTAACTCTGCCCTAGTTTTTCTTTGTAATACTCTTTATGGTTCATGTCCTTCATTCTTAGTTCATTCTGTTTTCCTGCTCTCTTTCTCTTTTCTCTACCACTGTGTATGTCTTGTCTTTGTACATACAATGCATTCATTGCACTTCATTCAGTCGGGCTCTCAATTGTCTGTGAATCAGGATGCAGTAGACCCTTCATTGGTAGCTAGCTCCCCGGTTGTCCAAGCAGTAGCCGACCCATCTATAACTCTTTATGCTGGTTCTGTGGATACTCTTCTACCCTCTAGCTACACTACTCCTTCCTGTACACCTCTTCCACTGGAGCTCCACATAGATGAAGATGGTATTTCAGCCCCTGCTTCTTCATCTGGTTCCACTGTCATAATTACGTCGTCTAAGAGCCTGCAGTATTCCCAGATCCAACAAAAGGATGATGGCAGTGCTGTCACTTGTGAGACCTCACATGTAGAGAGCCTCAGTGTTTCCAGTTCTGTAAAACCCCCTAGTGAAACGTTTGCCAACAGCTCCACACATATGTCAATAAATGAAGTGTCTAGGGAAGTCTCAAGTCCACTTGGAAAGAGCTCAAGTCCAGTAACTGTTGGCAAAAGTCCTAGCCCAAGTTCTTCTGCTAAGAGCTCCAGTCCAGTGGTTATATCCAAGAGTCCTGTTCCTGTGTGTAAAACCCCCAGTCCCATTCTTAGCGCCAAGAGTCCCAGTCCCGTTGACATTAAACCCAAAAGCCCAGTCCCTAAAAGTCTTAGTCCTGTTTCCAAGGGTCATAGCCGACAATCAGTTTCAAAGAGTGATAGTCCATTGGCAGGGCTGACCGCTACGGTAACACCACCAAAGACCGCAAGTCCATTAACCGTTCCAAAGCTTTCAAGTCCAATTCCAAAGAGTGCAAGTCCTGTGACAGTCCCTAATATCTCTAGTCCAGTAACTGTCCCAAAGAGTGGCAGCCCAGAAGCAGTTCCCAAGTGCGCTAGTCCAGTTACAATTCCAAGGCTTTCAAGTCCAGTTCCAAAGATTGCAAGTCCTGTAACAGTTCCTAATATTTGTAGCTCCCCAGCTATACCCAAGAGTTCTAGTCCTGAAACAATTAATACCCTCCCAGTGACACTTCCAAGGCTTTCAAGTCCAATAACAGCTCCAAAGAGTGAAACAGCAGTGCCTAAGAGTCCTGCTTCACTCATCAGAAAAACATACACACTTCCAGGCACCGGTAGTCCCAGAGCTTCTCCAGTTTTACATGCCGCCGTACCATCAATTAGCCCGAATTCCCCTCCTACAGAAATTCAGAGAGGTGAAGTACTCAATTTAACATGGCCATGCCGGGAGCCTTTATTGGATGATGCTTTAGACAAGCTTTTAGCTCCAAACTCCATTCAACCGGGTGAGAACCAGCCACCTGCTTCTGTTATGCCTGGAGATGAAGACAGATCTTGGGAAGAGGAGGATGGAATTTACCCCGATCTCAGCCGAGAGGGAACGCTGACACCCATGACTGAGTCCAGCTGGATAGACGAATGTTTCACACCCTCCTCCTGCCCCGGGACACCCGATGCAACGCTGGACCTGCCCTTACAGCAGCCCTCTGCTGTTGAGCGACTATCTGCATCTGGTCAAGTAGGAGCCTCAACTTGACTCTCCCAAAATAAGCTGCCAGCATGAAGCTATACAGGAATTAAAACCCTATGTGGTCTTTCTATTATTTAACCATATGGCCTAAGATATCAATAATTGCTGACAAAAACTGACTGTGCCTGTGGATTGCTCAAGCAGAAGGTAATTCTCAATGCTGAAATAGGCTTATTTTGGGAGAGCAGCTCCTACAAGTACTCAAGGAGCTGTGCAATAGTACAAACACGTCGCGATAAAGAGAAATTCCTCCTTCTCTGTGGTGTGATGCATGTGGTGTCATATAGCAATTACAAAATGGCTTGAGGGAGAAGTCTCCCTGTAGACACCATTTGTGGCTGATGTTGAAAGCTTTGCTGGAAGGATGTCGACGCACGCCCCCACTTGCTTCATTGACATTGCTGTGTTAGTCATAGGGCCTGACCTATCATGTTTACCAGCTGTGCCAATACAGTAAGATGTCAAGAGTCCACAGTAGAAGGGGTATTTTTTCCTAGAACATGGATCTAGGAATCAAACAACAATTTTTGCTTCTTCGATCATTTGCCTTGCTTTGGCATGTGCTGCAGACATTTGGGAAAGCATTTTGTGACAGACCTGTCTTGATTTTAGCTGTTCAGCATGCCTTGCCACAGATTTGTGCCTTGTGCCGTAGAAAATGAACTTGAACAGAAGGTTGTGCTTGGCTTCTGCAAACAAAATCCATATATGAGTGGCTGGCTCAAACACCGTAGCATTTTGACAACTGTATTCTGAAGCCAGTGCTTGAGTGTTTTTGCCGCTTGAATGAGACGTCAATTGCCAAAGCCCATCATGCTTGTGCGTGTATCCCAAAACGGACTGTCTTGTGATGGCACAATCCCACACCTCCTTATCGTCTACTCTCCAGCTCAAGTCGGTTATCCGCCGCACCAAAGAGACCTCCAATGTTCATCCAATGTACAGGGAGGGATTGTTGAGACGTAAAATGGGACCAATCATTGTGAACAAAAGCAACTCACAAGATCGACTTATTGAGGAGCTGCAGGGGAAACTGGGTATTGGGCGAGTGGAGCGCAGGCGCAAAAAACAGCCTGATGATTGGATGACAGAGGGAGTCATCGTTATGTCCAACCCTCAGCGAACACGGGAAGAAGGGATTCAGCCATCTGTGGATAAGGTAGACACAGGAGGTCCATTGCGGGACCATGTTAAACCAAGTTGGAATTTTATTTCCCACTGATGGTATAGTTTATATCTGTTTGGCCTGTCGTCAAGGGATTAAACGACAACTTTAAAGTATTTATAGCTTTTCATCACATTAACATTAATTCTGTTTGTGTTTTGACTGTCAGTTTGAACAATTGGACTTCTTGTGCAAATTTTCTTTCACCTTTTCTTATTTTTCATTCTGACTGAGTGTTTGTATCTTGTCTATTTGCTCTTCTTTCTCTGCTGTTTGCTTTTTCCTTCTTCCTCCCAGATCATCATCCCTCCTGAATCACCTGCCCCACAGAGAAAAGTCCTCCCCCCTCCGCTATCTCCCCCAGCACCTAAAAAACCACCCCCA
>OOFC01016680.1:49532-75406 GCA_900323345.1 Pseudochromis fuscus
CACCTCCCCCTGTCCAGCCCCCTCCATCACCTAGCCCCCCACCCAAACCTGTCACGCCACCTCCGCCTCCCAAGGTGTTTGTATCAGTGGGTTGTCAGACAGAGTACGACCCCATCTTCCCACCAATGCAGGCATGGATCACCTCTCTTCATCTCTGCCCAGTCTCCTGTCTCACTTCATACTCTCTTTCCACTTTCTATTTGCCCCTTTCTCTTACACTTTGAGTTGTTTTACTTGCAGTTTATTTGTTTATTATGGGTGCTAGTGTAGAATTTGTCCGGTGATTGGCTCAGTTTTTGGGCATCACTTTCAAAACAGGTAGCCTCTTTTAAGCTTTGTCTGAAATCTAGCCAGTCCAGGTTATGACGTGCTGACATGCAGGCCAGAGAGACTGAGCCCCTTTTCTAATTCTGACATCTGATGGCGCCAGGAGCCGTGTGTTCAGAGTGGAGTGGAGAATTTAAGAGCTTAGGGGGAAAGCAGAGTGTAACTCCCTGATGTTCCCGTTACACTAAGTGTCCTGCCATGCACTGGAATGGTAGGCCCGCGGTGCAACCGAAACCCAATCTGCCACATGACAGCACAGTTACCGCCACAATTATAGCATGTCTCACAGAACTTAAGTCAACAGGTCCCTTTAGGTTAGATACCACCCCATTTAAGTCTAATGCCTTGTACCATGACATCTTTCAGAATCCACCATGTCTTTGTTTAGGTAATACAATGAAGATCTGATGTTGTAGACTGACGGTGTTAATTATGCATCTGAGTTAAAGTCCCAGGAAGAAGACTTATTATTCTGTTCTGTCAAAGGTACGCAGGTCATTTGTGGAGGTGTGGAAAAAGTGTAAGAGAGAATACATGGAGCAGAGGTGCTATTTTTTCTCCCAGTGGAATGTAGGAGTCATGAAGCTCCAATAACCACACCATCTGAGGAGGTCTGTGTTTGCTTACATTACAGTAGCCAGACACATATTGATATTCCAGAGTCATCGTGAAGGCCTGCAAACATGGATTTGGGTTGATCAGAATGTGCTTTATTGTGTTTGATATGTGGGATAAAGCCGGTATAGAAGATAGATGATATCTTGGCTGCGTGTCCTGGTATTTAGATTTAGATTTACTTTTGTTATTGGAGACTTATACATATCTCAACAGCTCATAAATGCATGGAGAAGTCATATGTCATGCAGGATACTCGCAGTCTGACTGTGGAATTGTTCACTCGATGCACTACCAGAAATACAGACACTGTACATCACAATTACAAGTACAGCTACAGCTACATGGTGTAATTCTATTAGGTTTACACAATTATGTCATATCAACAGGTAAGTCCTAGCTGACAACAAACCATGTGCTAAACATAGGAAAGTGGAATAAGCCAAGAGGAACAGTGATCATTAGACTCACACCAAAAGTGACATTACAAACATGGAGCTGAGGAAACACTTCTGACTCATTATTGTCAGATCCTCCATTGATGTATCTACACTATACATTTTGTTAAGCTGTTCCTGTTGTTTTTTTAAACCCCTCAAACATCTAAATGGTATAATGAAACCATTTTGGTCTCCCTTCTCTGTCAGATCCAGTCACAAGGAAAGACTTCTCCCACTGCTCCCCCCAAACCAGCCAACAAGTTGGACAACATGCTGGGAAGCCTGCAGTCCGACCTCAACAGACTCGGGGTCCAGACGGTGGCTAAGGGCGTCTGCGGTGCCTGCAAGAAACCGATTGTTGGACAGGTAATGATTACAAAATCATCCACATTTGGTCAAGCATGAAAGCTTACATTTAGTACACAATGTAAATGTGAACTTGCCTGCTTTTAGACAGACACACATATACACATACACACACACACACATTCTGTGGTATTTATACACAGAATACCCAGTGGGTCTATAACACATCATCATAGCAGTTTTCTGGTATTACTGTGGTGAAAAGTAGATTGCACTCCAGATTTATTTACCCCAAGTTAGATGAGTTGCGCAGTGTTGGCTCATGTTTCAGTTTCACTCTGGCTGCACTGACTGCTTAACGTCCAAACCTCTCAGTCTATCAATAATTCAATTTTTGTTTAGATGACAACCAATAACTGGAGTTATATAAAACTGCAGCATGTAGTCAGTGTTTTAATCAAATGGAACTTTCTGCAAAGGCATTTGTAGTTATCACAGGTTGATACTATAAGTAACAAAACTAAGCATTTGTTCTCATGTATCTCTTAACTGACATTACTGTTTTTAGAATAGTTAGCTTTCTGTTACTACAAATTACTTATTTTATTTGCTAATTTTTTTAAAATTTGTTTTAATTTGAGGATGGACCAGAAAAAACACATCTGTTCACAAGATGCTTGTATTTTTTTCCAGTTACTAAAACTACAGTAAAATAAAATGGGATAATTGTAAACATGAAACAAAAAAAAGACTGTTCTTTCCTTTAAACCTTGTGTAACTGTGAGCTCTACATCTGCTTCTGTCTTCAGTATTCCCTTTGCTTCTTGCATGCTGTGCTGCAGTGACTTCCTCTGCTGAGCCAGGTCTTTCACTTTGCATCTCATTGCATTTTAATGCACTGTGTCTCCCCACACCAGGTGGTGACTGCCATGGGCAGAACGTGGCACCCCGAGCACTTTGTGTGCACCCACTGTCAGGAGGAGATTGGCTCCAGGAACTTCTTTGAGCGTGAGGGGCAGCCTTACTGCGAGACAGACTACCACAGCCTGTTCTCACCACGATGCCACTACTGTAATGGACCCATACTGGATGTTAGTAATGCATACATTAACACACACAAACACGTATACAGTGAATGGGCGGATAATAATATTTATTTATTCATAACCTAATGGATTGGTGCCTTCCTGGAAAAACCACTACACGCAGGAGATGGCTTTTTTCATTGGACACTGACAGCCAGGCATACAAATGGACACATGCTCCATCCTGGTCCTGGAAGCAAATGAAGTGAAGTGACCTCTACTTTTGTTGTGCATGCAAACCAATGTTAGGAAAGTAGTGCATTACTTAGTAGTGATGGAGGGTTGATGTAGGTTTGGTTCCCTTGTTTTCAGTAAGATGACTGGATTAAAATGAGGTGTTGTGAGCTTTCTGTGCTGCATTACCTAAAATGGGTGTGGAAGATTTGGATATACCCAAACTAAGGAGTGATGCAGAGTGATTTGAAATGTAATGTAATTACTGTTTCAAGTAGCTTGCCCCACGCTGGCGCAGACAGACTAACTCACTTCTCTCCTCTGTCACTTGTCAGCACTCAGTCTTATCTTCATGGTGACACACTCCCACTGGGGCTTTTGCTGTTACACACACACACACACACACACACACACACACACACACACACACAGACACAGTGCCAGAGGTAGTGGAAGGGAAGCAGACAGTGAGGAGTGGACTTTAGCCTGGGGAAAGGCCAACATGAGTCACTGCCAAGGCTTCCTAACCAATCCTCATGATGTGTTTGACATCCACTGTTGATGTATCACTTCTTGCTCATTTTCTTCCTCCTTTATTAAGCAAGTGATCTTTGAAGTTGAAATGTTGTTTTTTGGTTCAATACTGAGATGCAGGTGGGAGTGTTTCCTCTAGAAGTCTGAGAGATTATTTTTTCATTACAGTTTACTTGGTGACAGACATTGTTTTTGTATGTTGCTGTGTATTTTTAATTTAGTTACTATGTATCTGCATTGATGTGTACAGATATCAAATGTTTATTTAGCTTGACTCTCTCTTTAAAAACTCCCCTTTTCAACATTGCACCCCCTGGTGGAAAAACCAAGACACGTTCCTGCTCTGAGATGTATATTATGTATTTTCTCAGAGTGAGCAGTTGTTGCTCTGTTGCAGAAACGTTATTGACACTTTGATTATCTTATGTTACACAGACAGCATGAGTGTACTTCCAGCTGAAGCCACTGAGAATTGCTATCAGGCGTGGAAAACATGAGCTAACAGTCTCAGCATTCCAGCACCTCCCACACTGCCTCTGTGGACCTTGTCTGCCCTCTCCTGGCCTCTGAATCACTCACATGCTGATTTCTGACAGAAAGAAAGTGGCAGACATACATGCCTACACATTAAGTGTGATGCAGTATCACTATATTATTTATTGATCCTCCATTAAGAAGCCTGTGAAACATTGACCATTTGTCTCTCCTTCATTTCACAGAAAGTAGTGACGGCTTTGGACAAGACCTGGCATCCAGAGCACTTCTTCTGTGCCCAGTGTGGAGCCTTCTTTGGGCCAGAAGGTACCAGCCATTATTCCTGGCATATATTAAATCAGAGCTGTTGTGTATTATTATTGTTAACACAAAAATGCAGTGTGAGTCACTGTGTGTCTTTGCTGCTCTCTAGGTTTCCATGAGAAGGATGGGAAGGCGTTCTGCAGAAAGGACTACTTTGACATGTTTGCCCCTAAATGTGGTGGTTGTGCCCGCGCCATCCTTGAGAACTACATATCTGCCCTCAATTCACTCTGGCACCCTGAATGCTTTGTCTGCAGGGTGAGTCAACAGACAGCAGTCAGACTATATTAAAAGAAATCATGTAGTGTTTTGTGACACCTCATGATCATGAATTTTCTGCTGTGTTTTTCAGGAGTGCTTCACACCTTTCATAAACGGCAGCTTCTTTGACCATGACGGCCAGCCGTACTGCGAGGCCCACTACCATGAGCGACGTGGCTCGCTGTGTTCCGGGTGCCAGAAGCCCATCACAGGCCGCTGCATCACGGCCATGGGCAAGAAGTTCCACCCGGAGCACTTTGTGTGCGCTTTTTGCCTCAAGCAGCTCAACAAGGGCACCTTCAAAGAGCAGAACGACAAGCCCTACTGTCACGGCTGCTTCATCAAACTCTTCAGTTAGACCGCATGTCTGTGTGCAAGTGTACATGGGTCTACACATTTACTCACATGGCTAATAATGCACATGTGGATGCATGTGCACTCATGCGTCTGTGTGCATCTATGAGATTTGTCAATCACTTGATAGGAAATGTTTCTATGTAACTCATGACACTGAAGGGACTTCCCTGACTGTCCAACCTCTCAGGCTTGGCATTTCACACTTTTACTAAAGACATTTTTAACACAGCCCAAAGAGATTTTTATTTAGAATTTTATTCCCGTGCGCAACAGGAGTAGAAAAGAAAAGATGCTAAATTCCCCTTCTGTGTACATAAATAAGCATATGAGAATCAAGCTGAGAGCCCTGATTTGTAAATGGATTTTATTCCCCCATTGCAGGGCAAGACCTTGCATCCTATGGTGGTGAGCCTATGTTGACATAGTTTCATGCAGATATGAGACAGTTGCTTGATTGCATGGACCATGGAGAGTTGACTTATGCAGTTTTACAGTATGTTGAGTGTTGAATAACCAGTGCTTGGCCAATGAGTGTTGACAAAAAGATGTATTTTTCTAGCTTTGGAAACTATTGAGGTGCCATTTGAAATGACCATGAAAACACTTTACATGTACATGCACACAGACACACATCGAACCATTTCTTCTTCTCTTCTAAAAAAAAAAAAAAACAAGTTCAGTGTCTTTGCACACTCCAACAACAGATCTCTTGATGAGACCATCTAAGGTGCATTTTATAAGTTTACGTCATCAGGATAGTTCTTATTTTTCTACAGTTTTCCTATGAAAAAGAGTCAAGATGTTTTCTCAGTTTCTGCACACTTTTCATTCGCATTATTGCTATTTCATAATTCAGTTATTTCACATTGGAAGTGAAATCAAACATCAGGAAACAAATATTTTTACCTTCAGAAACTTTAACAACTTCATTTTAACTACTGCAACCTCAGTGTGTGTTGTGTCATTTACATTAATATTCACATAAAATTGACTTGTTGCAAGTTATGTTATAAAGTAGGTCAATAACAAGTACATGTGCACTATGGTTATAAATCCTTTAAAATTTTGGTGCAATTTATGAGACATAAGCCAAAAAAAAGCAGCTTTTCTTCAATTTAGTTTAAACTGCTGTATTTACTTACAGTTAATAATGCACAGAATAAATTCAGGCCAATTTTATTCACAATAAATAACTTATTTCAACATGTCACTCTTTTTACTATTGCAACTTACGTGCATTTATCACTGTAATAAATGTATTAAAGAGGCCGGTTAAAGATTTAAAAAGTGTTTGTGCTTTTCGAGCAGGAGCATGCTGATTTCTTTTTATGTGGAGTTTTATCAGCACCAGCTGCCAGTTGCTGTTACAATCAGAATCAAACATTTATATACGTGTGATCCTCTCGACTTTGTGACAAAGCTGTGTTTTGTCGCTGTTTTGATGAAAATTTATATATTTTTGAGCTGTTGGGGCTCACACTGATATGCAGAGAGCTGGCTCTATTGGCATGTAGCCTAACAATAGTTTACCCTGGTCTCATTCCTTCACACACATACACACACACACACAAACTCACTTGGAACCAGTGTGTGAATTCCAGCTGGCAGTATTTTATATTATGAATCATGAACTATGATTCTGCTGCTGTCTGAATGATTTCAGTGCAAAGTTCACTGATGGAAGCTGGATGTTAGCTGGTCAGGAATCAGAATATGACACCAAACCAGGGCCAAGCCTTTAGCTAAAAAAACAAAAATAAGTAATGACTCTTTATTTTATTTGTAGCTCTGTTTTCTGCCAGATATGAGATATAGTGTGGGGTTTATTTTGGACAATATTGCTCGTCTTTTCATCCCTGTATGTGCAAGGAGTTAATACACAGTATCCACATTCGGATTGTTTTTGATTTGAGGAGATATTTCTTGTGTTCTTGTGCCAAATGTGTCAATGCAATAAGGTCTTATACACTGTGGAGTTTTCAGCCTTTCCTGTGATTTGACTCTGGGAAAGGCTTCATCTGCTGTGGTGCATCTTAAGTCCAAACTATACACTGTAATAGGTAAACCAAGAAGCAACCTGCTGAACTGAGTCATTCAGCAGAGAGTATAGTGTTCACTTGTAGCAGATTCAGATTTACAGGATGTAGCAGGGGGACTGTGGGTATTGGAAAAAACTTTAACACTTCAGTTAACCTTGTGTATGCCTATGAAAAAGAACAGGAATTAAGTTCATTTTTGCTCATGTATATTTATCTTCTTACAGTATATTGCCTTATAGTTTTTGCTTCTGTCAAAGAATTCATTTTAAAAAATCAAAGCCTTTTACTGTTAATGCGATTAAGTGAACTTTGCTTTGTAAATGGAGACGTATTAATGTGATCTTTTACTATCTGAATTTTCTCATGAGCCATAAATTTGTTTGGCTCTTTGTGTGGGTGGGGTGTAAGCTTATGTGGGTCCTGATTACTGATTGATTAATTATAACTTCTGCAAATAAAACATAGTATTTATTTCTGGCATTGTTTTGTCACTTTTGTGCTTTAACATAAACTACTAGGACTCTGTATGTTTGCATTAAATCAGATACAACACAAAATTGGTGTGTGATTGTATTCATAAGTTTTTTTTTTAATTATAAATAAGCTCGAGAAATTATTTCTACTCAAACTTGATGAATTAAGAAATTATAGACATTTTTCAGAAATGTACAAAATGGCACAAGGTGCACTTCACAAATAAACTCTTGGTATAGAGTTCATAGTGGGTCCCAAACTTTAGGCTTTACAACAAAAAAAGAAGGCTACTTGTTCAAGTAATTCAAAAAGGAAAAAAGCAAAGAATAAAGGTAATTAAAAGAAAAAATCTTTTCAGAAGCAGAATCATATTCTTGCTGCTTTCCTATCCTCTTGATCGTCTTGTCTGTGGTTAACCCCCAGACTGCCGCTGAGTTTAATCAATTTAACCCTTGTACGCCCCCAGGGGTCTCCTCGTACCCCAAAGAGGAGAGGAGGCGGGGTACAAGGGTTAAACTTTAAGTATGGCAAGGCACTACAGATCCCAAATCAGTCTCATACCAAACAGAACAACATTATAAGGCTTGGTGAACGATGTCTATGTAAATTCTGAAAACAAAATGCTGTCAACAGTCCAACTGGTCAAATAATTCAATACACTTGATAAACACAAGGACAGGACAACGCATCTCTCTTGGGAGGAGAGACCGTGACCTGAAGTCTGTAATTTGTGAGAGCTTGGAGCTTGCCGATAAGCTCAGAGAGATGTGGCTGGTTATCCAGAATCTCCAAGTGCTCCAGGTCCTGGATCTGGCAAAGTTGTAAGAAATCTTCCTCCGGTACGTGTTGGTGGCGAAGTTTGAGAGTTCTGAGCTTTGGAAAAAGTTTTGGGATTTCAGCAGTGAGGGCTCCCAGGTGTGAAGGCCAAGGGTCAATGTGGAGGTGATGGAGATTTGGTACCTGCACTGCTATGGCTGTCATGTCCCCTGAGGATAATCCGGCAACACACAGTGTCAGACTGGTCACAGTGGCTGGAATGGAGGAGACATACATCTTAACAAGTGGGCCCTTGAAAATGACTAGACGTGACAGTAGAGGGAGGTCATTCAGCCATGTTTTCAGCTGACACTGAGTTCGAAACCATCTTTCTGGCTTCTCCTGTTGTGAATGTTCATAGAAAACAGCAAGACTTTTAAGGCCAGACATGAGGCTCATTACACTATCTGGCAATGCATTATCAATGCAGTTGGTAAGTTCCAGACTGGATAAGGTCGGGTCCCCAGCTTGTCTCTTTGCTCTTCCTAAGAAATCTGGTTTTCTTGTGGGAACAGAATAAGGACAAGTTGAACTCACAGAGAGATGCTTCAGTGTAGGCAGGCAGTGAAGTATAGCCTCAATCAACCAAATTTCCTCTCCAGGGATGCCCATCTGATGACAGACCAGAGATGAAAGATCTGTAAATTGGGATACTGTAGAAATGAATCCCTCCAATGACGGAAGGAAGTTAACACCACACATGCTGAGGTGAGTCAGCTGCTGGGGTTGAGATACTGTCAAAGCCTTCAAACACATATTACTGCTTCTTATAGCCAGACGTTTCAAATTTGGAAAGTCCTTTAAACAGCTGAGACATTCATTGGAGGTTTGGTTCGTCACCACAGTGGTGAGGGCAGGCAGAGACAGGGCCAGTTGTTTCCAGTCCTTGTATTTGGTGCTCCTCATCACCACACTGGTGACTTTCCTGCGACGAAGAGTGGCCCAGAACTTACTGTTGTAACCGCCATTTTTAAAGTCTAATACCACTGTCCAGTCCCTCCAGAGAGACCCGTGGTCAACAAGTTTCTTGAAATACTTGCAGGACGCCCGTACGTTGGACTTGTCTGCCGCGGACAGATATCCAAACATATGGATCCAGAGCTCAGAGGGAAACAGTAGATGTGGCTGTGCCATTGAGTCCTTCTGTTAACAGTTAGCGAGTTAGCTTAGAGACAACTAACTAATACTTGGCAAGTTAGCTTAAAGGCGACTAACTAAGAGTTAGCTTACACAGCATTTATTTTACTGTTACAAATAATCAGAAATAACTCCCCGGACATCGCACGTGTTGTCCGAAGTTAACACGGAAGTGCGGCGCAACAGGAGTGACTGACACGGTAATCATCCAATGGTAATGAAGCTAACGCCATAGCTGCGTCGTGATTGGTCACTTGTTTTCTATATATCACTCGGGCGCCCTACTGCTTCCTCTTTCTTTCACGCGACCCTACGCGCTGTAGGTAAGAGCTTATCATCGGCTTTTAGAAAAATAAAAAAATAAGTACTTTTAACGGGACTTATGTTATAAAGATCTTTTGTATTCAAGAGCTAAACATCTATACCGCTTCACCACTTGTATATTGTTTCCCCTAAAAGTACAGTGATGCGTTTTAGCGCAGTGTGGCCTGTTCAAGTGTAGCTAGGTTGCTATTAGCCGGCTAACGTTAGTCATCGACCACATGTCACGGCTGTACCGTGTTTCTACTTTTGTATCGTTCGTCCTGTTTTTCCACTACAGCTATACTGACAGACATTATTTTCTTTATACAGATATTACCTTGTCTTTAAACCAGCTGTTAAGCGATCCTTGGAAGCACTGCAAAGATGCCCAGGGAAGACAGGGCCACGTGGAAGTCCAACTATTTTATGAAAATCATCGTAAGTAGGATTTAGCGTGCATGTGTATACAATCAAAGTTCAGTTGTATTGAATTATAGATTTTCAATATGCTTTTGTCTAACATAGTGTCTGTTTACAGCAACTTCTGGATGACTATCCAAAATGCTTCATTGTGGGTGCAGACAATGTGGGATCCAAGCAGATGCAGACTATTCGCCTGTCTCTGCGTGGAAAGGCTGTGGTGCTGATGGGTAAAAACACCATGATGCGCAAAGCCATCCGTGGCCACCTGGAGAACAATCCTGCCCTGGAGAAGTGAGTGTACGGACCTCTTATTTACTATAGAGTCATCAGTTTGAAGCAGGATAGTTACATTGCAGCTTGTGCAGTGCTGTATTGTCGTTCCCCCTGCTAACAGTAACATGTCTCCAGCTATCCCTGTCTGTCTACATCCCCCGACAACCAGGGACGCAAGGTCTCAGACACTTGGACAGTTTGTTCAATATGTGAGCAGATCAATTTCAACAATTAAACAGTTTGTATGACTTCGCAGGCTTCTGCCCCACATTAAAGGAAATGTGGGCTTTGTCTTCACCAAGGAGGATTTGACTGAGGTCAGGGACATGTTGCTGGCTAACAAGGTAAGAGCTTTACACAGATATCAAAATTACAATTGCTTGGTGCAGTCACTTGATTTGGGTTGTATGCTTGTAGTCAACAGTCACGTAATATGTTATGACTAGAAATCACTAGCACCTCTCCATTTGAGAACTTGACATGGGATAGATTAACAAAGCTGTTCTGAATGCAATATTTAAGTTGGCAGGTGAGTTGTCATGCAGAGCTAAAGTCGCAAAGTTGAAGTAACCCAAATGATCAAATAACATGCATTGTTGATGTGCAGGATAAGTTACAATGCAGCTTTTGCAGTACTGTATTGTCGTTCCCCCTGCAAACAGTAAACTGTTTCCTCGCTATACCTGTCAGTCAGCATCTCTTGACTGCCAGGCACGTAAGGTTTCAGACATTCAAACTGAAAACTGTAACTTGTGTCAAAACTGTCTGTAAAGCTAAAGCCCCAGTGAAGTGGCTTACAAAACAGACTTTCTGAACTACCCCAGGTGCCTGCAGCTGCCCGTGCTGGAGCCATCGCCCCATGTGATGTGACAGTGCCAGCCCAAAATACTGGTCTGGGTCCAGAGAAGACCTCTTTCTTCCAGGCTCTGGGTATCACCACCAAAATTTCCAGGGGAACCATTGAAATCTTGGTAAGTTTTCAGTGCAGATTTGTGGTCTTGCGAAGCAACAAGTGTTAGATGAAACGCGTTTTTCCACTTGTACTTTAACTTATTAAAGTTGGAAGTGTTGACACTGTACTGTCACACAGTAATTCACCAGTGTTTCTTTCTCCCCAGAGCGATGTCGGTCTGATCAAGACTGGTGACAAGGTTGGTGCCAGCGAGGCCACGCTGCTCAACATGTTGAACATCTCCCCCTTCTCCTTCGGACTCATCATCCAGCAGGTGTATGACAATGGCAGTGTTTACAGCCCTGAGGTGCTTGACATCACAGAGGCTTCCCTGCACACCAGGTTCTTGGAGGTGAGAATTGTTTACAGAAACTATTCCTGCAACTGAAGTCACTGATCTTATGGCTGCTTGGAATTTTTCTGTCTGTAAATTCTCAGTTCACTGATTTAAATCCTGTGAATTCTCTAGGGTGTGAGGAACATCGCTAGTGTGTGCCTGGAGATTGGCTACCCCACTTTGGCCTCTGTCCCCCACTCTGTCATCAATGGCTACAAGAGAGTCCTTGCTATTGCTGTGGAGACAGACTACTCTTTCCCCCTGGCAGACAAAGTGAGTTTTATATTGGCAGCACATCAAAGTTTTTTAAATTGGACTTGAATCATGAATTTTTCGTGGTCATGCCATGAAGCTAAATATTGATGGGAAAACTAACATTTTACACCTTTGTCCCTGCAGGTCAAAGCCTTCCTGGCTGACCCATCTGCTTTTGCTGTGGCGGCACCGGTGGCAGCTGCAGAGACTGCTGCGGCTCCCGCTGCTGCTAAGGAGGAGGCCAAGGAGGAGTCAGAGGAATCAGATGACGACATGGGCTTTGGTCTGTTCGACTAATAAAATACAGCGAACTGAACCAAATTTGAGTCAAATAAAACCACGATTCAATAAAGAGAAAATCCTAAAAATTGTGTTTTGTGTTCTTTGCACTAAGATATGAGAAGATAATACTAGAAATCTCTTAAGAAATTTTCATATTGTAGCAGGAATAGAAGTGAGTATAAACTACTGGATTTCACTTTGTAGTGTTAAAATAAACCTCAGTTTTCCTAGTGAGGCAAATATCTGTTTTCTAATGAGAACCAACCAGTCCTGGGAGGTCCTGCATTTCCCACATCCTCACTTGTGGTATTTACAATATGAAGACCATGGAAGGCTTGAACTAAATGATTTTGTAAAAATCAAATGATAAATTGGAGGTGAAATCAGTTCAAACATTGTTCCAGGAAACCAAAGTATTTAAGACTTTAAGTTGTGTCTTTCAAAGTACAGAGTAAAATGATTTGTGTAGACTGTATAGAAATGTAATCTATGGTCTCTTGCCAGTTTAACCTATTCTGACAATGCAGGGGTGTATTGGAAAAGTACAAATAATGGGTGTCCTCCCTTGTTTTGAAGAACATCCAAATATTGATAAGTGAAATGACTGAATACACTTATTTGAATCTCTAGAGTTTTACTTAGGAAGGTGTGTAAATAAAATATCTTAGCTGATACTGTACTAATCCAATGAAGCAAATCTGTCATTTTAGTGTCACTGTTCTTCACTGTTTCCATACTGATGTCCTGCAATTGACTGTATAGAAATATATATGCATATACTATATGAAGGATATGGGTCCTGCCAATATTTGTCCAGTTGAATTTACTACATGGATGTTCCTGGGTGGTTCAATATCACAAACATACCTTTTCAAACATACCTCTCCAGGTATGTTTGAAAATGACTTCTCAATTAGTCTGATTTTGTTTTTCATGAAGTTTGATTACTTTAACCTTCATACTGTTCAGATTTGAGGCCTTCACAGTATGGTTCAGGCCATGATAAGCATCTACTCCAGATCTGTTTAGAATGTATCAATACACACTGACATTAATAAATGGATGGTTAGTCCTGTATGTATGTTTCAGAGAGTGTCCATTCTATATCCAGTCTATACCACTGTTACATGAAAAATACTCAGTCATGGCATGTACAGTTTCAGGAATCCCTAAAACCATCATTTTGATCTTGATTTGACCCACACTGGTGGAACTAAAGAAAAAAAAATGTAATAGATATCGGTCAAATTTAACCCCAAACAGCCTCAGTGTACAAAAAGTTGTAGCACTTGTACAAAAGTTTTTGTTTTTTTTTAAAAAAGGAAACTATTTTAAATTTTGTGTATTTTGAGTCACTTTTGGAAAAGTCATCAAATTTTAGACTGAAAAAAATGACATACAGGGGATTTTTACTGCTGTCAAATGTCAAAGATGGGCAAATTTGGCAAGAGTATGTAAGGGTTAAGTTCTTGTTCAGAAATACCAAACATTAAATCTACTCTTTTTTTTTTTTAATAAAACAAAAATAAAACAAAACCCAAACTGTTCAAGCAAATCCAACCGTGAAAAATAAATATGTTCCTCTAAACATACCAAGCATTCATTCACTGCATTTCTCCATTTGTGGGATTTTATGCAGAATGCTCCTTTATTGTGAAGCAGTGGAAGTGAAGCCTCGTTGAGCTGGTGCAACAGCAGCTACAGGAGAAACGTCCGCTATGGCTGAGGTGAGTTTTTAGGTTTTATTTCTCTTAAATAGATTGATTTAAAGATGACAGTGTAGATAGTTTGACATATTCACGGTGATTTGATGTCCCGTTTGGTGTTACAAGCTAACACTGCTACACTGTCCAGCGGCGGTGATGGCTCAGCAAACGTAAGCTAACGTGTTATTAGCTAACGTTAGCCATATCATAACCGGAGAGCTTCGTGTATTCTGATTTAATACGATGTCAGTTTTACACAGGTGGCAGTTGTCATCGGAGTACAATTGATTAAGACAAGAAATTACACATTGTGGTGATTATTAGCTTGATAAAAACATCAGTTATTATGTGTGGCAGAGGTTAGATAGTGCTCGAGTTTAGGTGTTAGCTAGCTGTACGATACGTGCTACTGTTCCAAAGTATCTGAATGGTCTCATGAACTTCGATCCCTTCTCCAGACCCACAGCTTACAGGACCTCCAGCAGCCAGCTGTCTCCTCTAAGGTGTTCATCCAGAGAGACTACAGCTCAGGAACCATATGCAAGTTCCAGACCAAGTTCCCCTCTGAACTCGAGTCACGGGTATGTCCAGTGTTTGTTTTTTATGTTGGGACTGATTTCACACTACTTAAAGATTGTGGATACAAACCGTGTGTGGTGTGGTTTCAGCTCGATAAGCAGCAGTTTGAGGAGACCATCCAGGCTCTAAACAACCTTTACGCAGAGGCAGAGAAGCTAGGAGGGAAGTCGTATTTGGAGGGCTGCCTGGCTTGTCTAACTGCCTACACCGTCTTCCTCTGTATGGAGACACATTATGAAAAGGTAAAGGATTGTCTTCTTTTGGTTCTTGTGGGATGGGCAGATCCACACATCAGTGTATAATCTTATAGTTATGTTCTCTCTCCCTCTGTCTGTATAGGTTTTAAAGAAGATTGCCAGATACATAAAGGATCAGAATGAGAAGATATATGCTCCCAGGGGCTTGCTGCTGACTGACCCCATAGAAAGAGGCCTCAGAGTTGTATCCTTAACCTATTTGGCTTAATGTTGAATTACTTGAATGATCACAAAGGTTAATTACATTTGCCTTTGCTGCCCAAAAAGTGTTATTTTCTTACTTAGCAGCACATTGACATTAGCTTTCAGTGATACACTGAAACTAGAGAGTGTTTAAACATGCCTGCCTCATGAAGCATTCTGTATTTTCTTTAACTTGCTATGTTCAAGGTTGAAATCACCATCTTTGAAGACAGAAGTATTGGCTCTGGAAGATAAAAGAATGCTGGGGTATGGTGTTATTTACATGCATTTTTAATAGGGAGTTTGCTTAACTTGGATAATGGATGGCGCTTTGGTACAGTTAAAGGAATAGAAAACCCATGGTCAAAATACAGTTTAATAGATTATGAGATAAACTAACGATTCATGGGAATGTTTGGAAATATAGAGCTCATACAACTAAGATATCCATCACAATAAGTCAGATGGATGAGTTCATGGAGGCTGCCATTTTAAATGAGTCCATGTGTTTTCAGCCTGTTTCAACCAATCAGAAAATTGGGAAGATGTTTCTGATTGGTCTGAATGCTCTGACATCATATGGGCTCAGCATGTGGAAGACTTTACATGGTCACACCTCATACACTTAATATAACAGCTATCAATCTATACTTTTTTTATGTGTCATTCATTATTCCTTTAAGGAATGTAATTAAGTAAACAATAAGTAAAAATAAAAAACACGCACATGAAACTTACTATTTTGCATGAGTCAGACTGATGTCTGACCACTTGTAAATCCATCATTTCATTATGACTGCAACACACTTTGCAGGACTTAAAATTAAACATGTATAGGACTCTAGCCTTTGTTTATTCTCAAACATTTTTTCTCTTTCTCTTACTTCACTGTTTAGGCTTGAAGAATCTGACTGGATAACCTTCGTCTGTCTGACAGCACATATTTAAACTTCTGCTTTGCCTGAATGATGTATATAATTTTAACCTGATCCTTTTCTCTGTTATTTATAAGTACTCTACTGTCTGCTGTTTCCTTATGCATTTGTAATTGTGTTTTTGTGTCTTTTTATACATGAGGCCATGTCTAAATCATGGCCTAGGTGAGCAAGACCAGTGTTAATGAATTGTGCCATTGTGTTAAATGCCACTTTTTGGCCTCAGTAAGTCTGAGTGATTTGACATGTGTATTGTTTTGCAAATGACGTAAAGTAAAGTAATGTGCAGTCCCCAAGATCTGACCGAGAAACAGGTTGGAGTTGCAGTTGTTGGCACAGTCTGTGAACAGTGTGGTTATTGGTAGTTCTCCACCGTGTTAACATGATGGACATGATGGTTGTAGCTTTTGTTGAAGCACCTGTTTTCTTACCTGTGCATGAATGTGAACTTTTTTGGGGGAGGTGGGGGTGTCATGCCTGTTTAAACATACACATTAGAAGGTGTGAACTGGAGATTATTATGACTTCAAAGATGGAGCATGTTTACCGTTATTAAGCCCATCACCTAATAGTAACATGATCTATATTTAGAGATATGGCCTTTATTTCTTTGGCATAATACAACTGCACTAAATCTCATGAATCATGTTGCGCAGTCTCTACATGTTTCACAAAAGATTTACTATCCATGTTACAAATATCCCCATTTTCACCAAACATCACAGAAATTGTAAACACTCCATATATGATTACTGTAGATGGTGTTTGATACAACTGGTCTACTTTTCTTACAATTATGTTTTATCTAAATAAATAGTCGTTTTCCTGAAGTGTTTTTTATTTTCCCTTGTTTTTGACTTTGTTCCTGAGTATAAATCTAAGTAGTGCTGAATTGGGGGCAACTGGGACTTGGTTTTAGATCCTTGATGATGTTGTGCCTCTCATGAGAGATGACCTGAAGCTGGATGGGAGGCAAAAATGTCTTTAAGAGCCTACAACTATGTCCAGTTACTCTGGATTCAACAAGATGTGGAGAATCATAACCTGCATAACTGAGAATCTTTAAACATTGGAATACAAAAGATTTTGAAGAGGTAGTATTTTCCTAAATCAGTATTTCTTTAATTCATGGGAGCATTTTAGGATAAGATAATCCTTTTTTGCCCCACAAGGAAGTTTTATGTGCTTTAGATAGCTTGTGTACCATATGAAAAACAGATGAATATACTAACAATATACACAAATAAAAGTAAGAGAAATAAAATATATACGCAATATAACAATATAAAGCCTGGATAAAAAAAATATACACGGTTTTATGTTAACTTGTTTTTGAGTACTTGTTTCCACACAGATGTTCAAAGTAAAAATTGCATTTTTACACTATGGTTTGGCTTTTTGAAAGTTGCTTTTATTTTGAAGAGATCAAACCGGATGCATATGAAGCGCTGGCGAGGAAGAAGAAAACATGCTAACCTGCTAGCTAGTGAAGCTCTGCTGCTTGTGACTGTGGAGTCACCTGCGGCCCCGTGGACACTGTACCTCACCAAAACAATCACAAATATAAAAATAAAGCACTTTACCCTTCACGGTAAGCGCAAGTTATTACGAACTGTACTGTACACTGATAGATTATGTTACCAGGCGTGTGTTCTCGTTAACCAAAGAGGGCTAGCTTTGTTTTGAGTTTGTTTACGTGTTTTTTTTAAGATATTAAAATGTTTAAAAGTGTGTTTCCGCTTTACAAGGCTTGAACTAACGTATGATGTTGTCCCTCTCTTTAAGGTATTCAGCCATGCTTGCTAGCTAACGTCAGTAATCACCGTTAGTTTGCATTTAGCTCAATGTGGATGGACTGTTCATGTCAGTGACCACAGACTGTAGTGATAACTGAATTTTTGTCCTGCTGTCAACAGGACCCGTGTCTTCTCCGTCCACCCTGGCGTTTCCTTGTTTTGATGGTGTTTATCTCCCAAAGCAAGAAAATGAATTCGTGCATCTCGTCATGGATGAGTTGGAAACATACCAAGAGAAAAGCAACCGAAAGAGGTAAAGGAAGATGTGCGACCTTTAGGAAGAAAAGACTGACTGTTAATATAATCAGATAATAAATGAAAATTACACATTGTAGTCATAAAAAAGAATACACTGCATTATCAATTAAAAACCATTGACAGACGTTTAGGAGCTGCACGGATGTAAGAGAGCAAAGGAGGCATAAATAAAACTTACTTATTATGTAAATGACAATAAGATACACTTAACAATTGAAAGTTTAGTCTTGCTACCTCCACAGTGAACATCTTAATGTGTGTAGACAGCCCTCTGGTACTTTCTTCATGAGTTAAAGGCACAGTTTCAGCTCGGGCAAACCCAATTCCAAAACAGCTAGGGTGCTGTGTAAAATGTTGATTAAAAACAGATTTTGATGGTTTGCAAATCATTTAAACCCTCGAGCACAATGGCAACTTATCAAGTGTAGCAACTGAAACATAAAAATATATGTTCATTTTAAACTTGATGCCAGCACCTCCTTTCAAAAAGTGTGGATATGAGCAACAAAACACTGAAAGAGTTGTGTATTTCTAAAATAAACATCTGGAGGAACATTTCCCAACTAATTAGTTTCATGTCCATCAGGTTCATAGCATGACTGGGTATAAAAAGAGCGTTCCAGAGAGGGTGAGTCTCTCAGAATGAAAGATGGGATGATGTGCATTACTCTGAGAGAGACTATGTGAGCAAATAGTTGTTTTAACAGTTTCAGAATAATCTTCAGCGTAAAATGGAAAGAATGTGAGGATTTCATCATCTGCTGTAGAGTCAGAGAATCTCGAAGTCTCACAAAAAAGGCACGGCTGCAGAACAATACTGGATGGCTGTGATCTTCAGCTCCTCGGGCGAAACTAGATCATAAACAGACGTGACTCTGTGGAGGAAACCACTGCATGGACTCAGAATCACTTCCACAAGCCATCATCTGTCAACACAGTTTGTTGCTGTGTCCTCAAATGTAGGTTAAAGCTGTACCATGCAAATAGGAACCCAGATGTAAACATGATCCAGAAAAGCCAGTGACTTCTCTGGACCCGAGGCCATTTAAGATGAAAGTGGAAAAATGTCCTGTGACAAATCAAAATGTGACATTGTTTTTTTTGAAAATTATGGACGCCACATCCTCTGCTCTAAACAGGAGAGGGACCACCCAGCTTAGAGTCCATGTGTTAAGCTGGACTATCTGACATTGTGACTTGTCATTGAAACATTTGGCGCATCATGAGACTGAAAATATGACAAAGGAAATCCCATTAGGCAAGAATGGGGCAGCATTTCACTCCAAAAACTGGATTCCCAAACATTTACAGAGTGCTGTTGGAATCAATGATTTTCATACCATCAAATTCTGTTTTTTTTGACACTGTACACAGCGCCCCATCTTTTTGGAAGTGGGTTTTCTTGTGTGTTTTTATTCACTGCCATTATTCTGACATTCTGGTCTCAGTGAAAGTAAAAAGGGTATATACTGTAACATTTAAGCCTCAGGGCCAGGTTTATGTTATTCAAAATGATGATGTAACTATACAGCTAAATGAAGACATTAGCTTAATGTCCTCCTCTGTTCTTGTTCCCTTTCTGTTCCAGTGTGCTTGTGTTCCCGCCTCTACCCAGCAGATTGCGATACCTGATTCACAAGACCATAGAGGAGCTGCCAGAGCTCAGCACCTTCTCAGTAGGGGAGAGCTGGTGCCGTCGGGTCGTGATCTGCCATTCTGAGCTCAGGTACCGAACACAGGATTAGTACTCAAATGTGTGCAACGTATGCATTCAAATAAGATTTTTTTTTTTCTGAGTAGGTGTGATGATTGGATGATTACAATTGTAGATATCTAGTCATGTTACAGACATAAAGATGAAGTTTTTCTGGAGTATTATTATTCCTTTTTAATCTACTTAATGATGAAATTACTTTCATTAGAATCACTTATGGGGGAAAAAATTGACTAAGTATTTCATGTTTGAAAATGACCAATTTTGAATTGAAGTCAATTGGAGTCAGTGTTTTTTAGAGCCAGCATCTACTGGCCATCGGTGGTATTGCACTTTTTTGCACTTTGCCTTGATACCTCAAGGCAAAGTGATATTCGTTTATTTCTATATACAGTCTATACAGTCTATGGGTTCAGCACGTCATGTATTAGAGCTGAAGTTGGTATTTAAAGTTGAACTGAAGTGTGATTCTAGGTAAAGTTTGAGGTAGGGTTTCAATTTTATATTACAGTAGCTTTTCAGTTATTTTGAAAATTGATTTGGAAATGGTTGTTCACTTAACCAACGGTTTTTGTGTGTTTTTCTGCAGGGCCGAGGTAGAGGAAGACAGTGACTTAGAGAGTAACAACAGCTTGTGTGAAGAGGAAAGAGGAAATGTCAAGCCTAAACCCTCAATACCATCACGAAGTCGAGGACCTAAGAGGCCAGACAAGCCCCTCTACATGCCACGAGCTGCCCGGGAGAGACTGTCTTTACAAAACTCGCCGGGACCCACGGGAGAGCAGGAGTTACCAAGTTCAGCTCCTCGTTGCTGTGGTTCTATCAGCAGTTCAACAGACTCTGGTTCCTGTCCTGAAACTGCAGACACTACAAACAGTTCAGCACAGTGTCCTCAGGAAGAGAAACAAAAGCTGGACCTTAGGCCGCAGGGAAAAGACTCTCTCATCTGGGAACAGACTCAGTCCTGCTTTGCTAACATGACTGTGGAGGACAAGGACAAGGAAGACATTTCTAGTGTGCTAGACAGTGCCCGGACAGAACACACTAGCACAGACACAGATGATGTAACTGAAGGGGTAAAGTATCATACTCTTGAGTTTCATGATGTGATTGTGTTTTTATTATTTTTCCACAGATACATTTATTATTGTCATCCCGTCATTGGGATGTTTATCATTGTTTTGTACTTATTGTTAATTCAGATTAACCTGCACATTGCATGAACCTTTTCATGTAATGCTAATATTATATATTATGTATGTGCTGTGTGTGCTTTCAGATCAAGGCACATCTAAAAGAGGCAGTTAATTTTTCCATCGAGCACATCCACAATGACTACTCCATTTACGAGAACGTGTGTCTCGACTCGGACAACTTTCGCCATGTGATTGAGATCTATGACTTCCCAGCTGTATTCAAGACGGACGACCTTCTCGACGCTTTCACAGAGTACAGGTGTGAGCGGAGTCAATGTTCTTTTACACTCAGTCACTTCATTACCTTAGTCACAGAGATTATGTTTTCACCTGTGTTGGCCTGTGGATTTGTCTGTTAGCAACATGACGTTGAAAAAACTAAACATATCTTAATGTGCTATTTGGAGAAATAGGATATTTACCAAAGAACAAACAATTACAAAAAAATCTGAAAAATGTTTTAATGGGCAAATGTTTTCATGGGGTACTGTTGCTGTTTCACCACAAGATGGCAGCAGCGTTCTGTTGAAATCATGACTACAGCTGGATTATGCTTCAGCGGAGGTTTTTGTTCTCTGAGTGCATTCCCTACCTACCTCGTATGTAAATAGAAAGACAAAAACCCCTTAACATTATGTAATCCGGTACAACACCACCTTTACCATTACTTAATTTACACACATTTCCAAATATGTTACCAAAATGTGAACATTATAATCCTTAAGGTTGTACTGGTTTGTATTAGATAGTACAGGTGTACAATAAAACGTGAACACTGAATTCAATTTAGCTGAGGGGTTCCCCTGAGTTTAGTTTTACTTAGTTTTAAGATTATGTAGCCAGGACATGTTCTGTATATACAACAAAAACTACATTAAAATGTTCTCATCTGTCCACAATTTCATAAAGTCCTTCCCTGTGTATTTCAGTGATGGTGGAATGAAGATCAAGTGGGTGGACAACACACACGCACTCGGGATTTTCTCCAATGAGTTGGCAGGTGAGAGCGCAGACAGAACAATAAATGCAAAGCAGGTTTAAAGCTGGTAATGATTTGTGTAAATCGGTGTTTGTTGTGTTATGTCCAGCACTCCATGCTCTCTCCATCTGCCACCCACTGCTGAAGGCTCGAACACTGGCTGAAGGGAGTAAAAAATCCAAAGGCAAGGCCATCAGACGGGCAGGTAAGAGACTGACTTATCTGAGCTGTGTGACTACAAGAAAAAATATGATGCATGTTGCCATAATAAGGTTTTTATTTATTATCCTTGTATCTTGTAGTTGGGGTTATAATCGTGTGGACCACATGGTTGTCTCTGTGCCTCCTTCCAGAGTTTATCCAGCCAGTGAAGGAACGTCCCAGAACAGACTGTGCTGTTGCCAGGCGGATGGTGACCAGAGCCCTGGGGATACAGGGGCGAAGCAGAGTGCAGCGATACTGAAGGGAATTACTAACGCTGTTGGGATATACTACAGGTGAGCTAGCAAACAAGAGCAGAAAGCGTTAGGCATGTTAGCTTCACACAGCAAACACCATGCAGCTGGCTGAGAGGCTACAGAAAAACTTAATTTGTGTGACAGTCAGTACAAAGTTTTCTTGTAGCAGACAGAAAATAATTAGTTGTGGTTCAGCTCATCAAATGCTCAGGGCCCAGTTATTTAAAAAGTTTAATCAAATCATGATATATGGAAATTCAATGTTTTGTTGTCTGAGATGAGCTAGTTCATTTTGTGCTGTTGTTAAACAACATTTGATTGGATCATGTTGATACAGATAAATTGTTTTTTAAAAGATGAAAGAAAATATTAATATATAGTAACATGTGGCAAATGACTTGAAAATAAAAAAGATATTAAAAAATATGTTTAATAATTTATGGCAACAAAATGTTTTTCTCACTTTACTGTAAACTAAATAGGGTGCTTGATAAGCAATGTATCTACTTTATAATTGTAACAGTTAAATGCAGTGCAGGGCATTAATTATTAGATCTAATCAATTTGGGAAGGTATTTTTTTCTTTTGAACAACTCAATTTAAAGATTTGATCCAATCCTACGATCAAAATCTGATCAGATTACTTTTGAACAACTGGGTCTGGATTCTTGTTACATTTACTGGAGTAAATAAAGTAACATGGTTTATTTTTGTCCATTTACCCATTTCATCATTTTACTGGGGATGTCACATCCTCAGTAAATGCACCAGTTTTTTGTCATGTAACTTTAATTTTTCTCTTTACTTTTATTGGAGTGCTTTGAAATAATTTCAATACCCTGGGAAAAAAAAGACTCATCTGCTTTCACCATTTTTTTATTTTATTTTAAAAAATGTAATGCTTTTCCACATTCATCCATGCATACCAAATAACAACAAACAGCAACTGACAAGTACCCTTATAAAATGAAGGATCCTTGAATTGCTACATTTAAAAAAAACTAATGTACAAAACCACGAAGAGCCATTTTCACATACATTTGTGGCTGTTATACAGTACTTCCACAATGTTATCATAGTCCCTGATGGTAATAATTTAACAACACTCAGACAGACAATAAGAAAGAAGCCAAGGGGATGTGCAGATCAGGAAGAGGAAAATGTGTCTACTGTCCAAACCAAGAGGAAGGGAAAATAATAATAATAAATAAGACTTTCAGAAATGGGCTCAAGTACGTGAAACACAGAATCTCACTCAATTTAAATTTGACGTTATTTTACATCTGAAAATCTAAACTGCAGGAACAAACTGTTGGCATCAAGTGCTGAGGGGCTCTGACAGAAAATATAAAAATAAATCCTAGTTGCTCTTAAATACAGATGTGGTTAAACACCATCCATCAGAAAAACTCAGCAGGCAGGACACCTGACAGTGACGTGTTGCTCTGCAGTGATTGTCATTTACAGTATTTGTTTTACTCTATAATGTGTTAAACTATCCAATACTGTGGAAGCACCTGCCTTGCATTTCAGTTTCAGGAAAACATTCATTGACCAGTTACAGCACAAGATTTAGCAGAAGACTGTTTTCATTCATCCAGAGCAAGATCAGCATGAAGGTCATGGTCTCATCTAATGAAATCTGGTTTGAGGGAATCTCCCAAACACTTGAAACTTTAGCTTAGAAGGTAACAGTTTGTTTAATAAGTTATTGGCTGCAATCCTTATGGCATCTCTCCTAATAAGCACCAGATCAAAGCTACACTGCACTGAAAGACAAGAAACACAAAGTGATACAAACACTTGTACAGCTGAATGTGGTTATTGGATTTAGTAAAGCAAGCAGTCCATTTTTCCTAGTGAGTCATTGTTTGTTGTACCAGTTGAGCCCAGCGCTCAACGACGATCCAGCACTGCTCCGAAGAAAACAACACCGTACAGCCCCCTCTAGTGGTTGTCAAATATCAGTGTCTGCTTCCCGAAGGTCGTCCGTCCATGTTGTCCATCTCGGCTCTACCTGTGTGAAAGCTGGTTAGTCAGCAGTCCAGGAAATGTTTCTTCTGTATCTGAACTCAGCGTTCCACCTGTGAGGTCGGACAGGGAGAGGATGAGGAGGAGATTAGTGATGCACTCTAACGTAATACAGATTTAATGTTGAAACCACAGACTGTATGTAGAAGTGGACGAAGCAACCGGAGCTCAAAAGTGAGGCCAATGCCGAAGTTCACTAAAGTGCAATACTCCCAATGGCCACTGGATGCTGGCTTCAAAAAAACTCTGACTCAAATTGACTTCAATTCAAAATTTTTTACACATCTCATTGTGATGTAAGTAGGTAAAGACGACTCTTCTTAGCACTGATTTTGTGGTTCATCTGAGAAAAAAAATCATAGGTAGATATTAGGCTTCAAAAAGAAGAAGATTGAGGGGTCTCCAATGAGACTACTGCTAAACTCCAGTCTCCTACACATTGGGCAGGGTCTTTAGGTTCAAGGGTTAGACGACTCCTCACTCCTCCCTTCATATCCAAATATGGTCATTTCTGGCTCTAAACAACCAACATGGTGGTTCATACACCAAAGTCATGGCTTCAGCGCGTAAGGACACAGTCCGAGTGACATCACGTTAGCTTCATCCATTCTACGTACAGAAATTAAGCCAGTACCACTGTTTTTGAACTGATGTCACAAATAGAAAAAACATTTTATTTGTGATTTATTGACTATAAACCAGGCAAACATTTATTTTAAGAGAACTCATTATTTGAAAAAATGTAATTTTGTTTTCCTGTTTTCAACAAAATAAGGTCCAGCAGAGGTCTGCCTCCCTTCACTGGTGCTCTGCACAGACACTGCACTGACTGATCCTGAGGAGTACAACTGCTGTGGAGCACTGTTAGCCTTTATCAGTACAGCAGGTTGGCATGAAGTGAAGAAAGAGATGGAGCTGACTGACCCTCGTCACCAACATCCACCCTGTTGAAGTGTCTTTGAGCACGACACAGAGTCACCATCAGAGCTGCTGTTCTGTAGATGACCCCTGACCTTTGGATATTACTGTTGTGGTTCCTGTTGTTCACCGTTAGCATCTCTAATGAGGACTCAGTGTTACAGAAATGATTGAGCAGCTTGATAAAGTGATGGTTTCAGTTCGTTCTTAAGGCCTTGGAGAAAGTTTGAATTTTACTGCATGTTGACTTGAACGTTTCAAGGGTGTTTATTTTCCATGAAAGGTGTTTTTTATTTCCTGCTTGCCCAGGTGATGCAGATTTGATTATATAATTTTATGTAAGTAATGATCCCTCCACAGGTTAATTCTCAGGATTTGGTTAAATAAATTTTTTTTTTGCATGTTTGTAACAATACGGCTGATCCACTAACAAAATCAGATGTTGAAAACTAATTTTCAACAGGCAGCATTAACACAAGACACAGAGAGAAGAGTAACAGTCATGTTATTATGGAGTCAGATATTTTCCAACGTTTTTGTTCATTTTACAGAGTTATTTTTATTTTTGTTGAGCAGTGTTAATTTGGTTGATGAAGACTATGACAAAAAATATTATAATTAAATATATAAATAATATATAGTAATACATAAAAATATATCAACGAACCTCTTTCAC
>OOFC01016681.1:0-31342 GCA_900323345.1 Pseudochromis fuscus
CATCTAAACGGGCGGATGCTACCTTTCACAGGTTTGGTCTTGCCATCGCTGCCACATTGTGCAGTCAGAGTATTTCAGGTGTGTTACTGTTGCCCAATTGTATTAACACATGAGCCCCCAGCAAGTGGAGCAACCTCGCAAGTCGGACCCATTCATAAAGACACAAATACCACTGTGCTTCCTTCTGATTAAATTACGCTGATTTCTTTACGGCGTCTGTCAGTCACTCAGTGTTAACACTTATTATTGATCTAAGGGGTTTCTACTCCCATCTGCTGCACTTTGACACCAGCAGATACCTTTCTGAGCTGCACATTCCAGTCATAGCTATAAATGTCCCAACACTCCAATTCTTTCTAAGGGTGGGATTTAAAAAAAACACACACCAAGCAAGTCGATACGTAAAACGACAGTTAATTATTAGGTTGGAGTACTTGTTTGCCCAGAGAGCTCATGCAATGATCCTTCAAAAATATGTGTATTAAACATGAAAGTAAATATTGTTCACAGGATGAATCATATTGTTTTAAATTGGGTCTCCAACATACAGAAAGTACAAGACAACACAAATAGACACACCCAGTGGTTCCTTTAAAATGCTCCCAGAAATACAATTAAAGTGCACATACGTATTTGAGGTTATATGCATACAAGTTGTTTGAAGATAAGTACAAAAAGAAATGAAAGGGGGTGATAGAAGAAGTAAAACAAAGCAGGTTGTGGATTTTAGTTCATATCGGAAACTACATTTCATGATTCAAGACAATATGGCACTTTTTTAAAACATTAAACCCCTGGAGATGAATCATCTCATTTTGTAATATACAGACAATAAAATGCATAAAACAAAAATCACAAATGCATTCACACATACAAACAAAGGGTATCCAAAGATGAGCTGCTCCCACATTCACTGGTTCCTCTAAGATGCCCAAATACTCATAGAAAATCTACGTACACATTAATATTAGGAATAAACTTCTATCATATTTCAAGTACATTGAAATCAAAAGCAAGTTAGACGATAAGTAAAAACACATGGCTTACAGTAGTGAAAGGAGGTGATGGAAAACAAAGCAGGTTTTAGTTCTTATACCTTAAAAGTACATTTTATGAAAAGATAAAGGATTGCCTAGAGTCAGCTACACCCTGAAGGATAAGTACACACCCACACTTCTATTCTAGAGCAATTATGACTTAAAATTATTATTTCCCATCAAACAATGTGATGCCCTCAGCAAGTAAACTGAAAGGTTGACAGAGAGATCAACCTTTATGGGAACTTTTTATTATTTAATTATTTGTTTTGTCAGAACAGTGATCCAAATTTCTGCCCCTGGTAGTCATGGTAGTGCATTATTATAGTTTAGTTTGACAACATGCTCCACCTCCACATTCTGGTAATATGAGCCACAAGCAACTCTGGGGTTTCATGTCCAAAATTGCAGGGGCTGTGTGTTTTCCCTCTGTACCTCTTCCCTTCCCTCGTGTCACGCACTTTTCCTCTCCTCTCTCAACACTGGCAAACCTCTGTTGCAGGGCAACGCTCAAACTCACAAAGAAATACATCATTAATAATCACTTCTCTAAACAAGCACTGCGTCAGCTTAAGGATGCGGGCATTGTGATGACTGCTTGGTAACTGTATCATATCACTTTGTGTGTCTCTCCCCTCTTCAGCTATTTCCCCTCAGCAGTCTCACCTTTGACCTCCCTCATTCTATTCCAGTACTGAATTACTGCGCTGTGTTTTAGTGCCGGAGAAATGTGCAGCTCAACACCCCTTAAAGCACTAATGGAAGAGCCGCCCCTCACTCCCAGCAGAAGACGTGAAGGTCACTTTTCTTGTCTAATGAAAACCACCATGATAGTAGATGTGCACTTATAAATGCTATTAAAAGTACTTTTCATAATCCCTCGCTTTTACGTGTATTTGCCGGGGTCCTTACTTTGCCTCTCTTAAAATTTCAGTTCAGCTTTCACGTTCCTGGCTGTGACTCAAATGCAAACAGAGGACGTTCGAGGTGAAGCAGCCCTCGGGTGCTGACTAAGGATCCATTTTCCTACTTCCATTTCATTTGCTGAAGTTTAGTGCATGTATGTTAGGGGGAGCTGAAGCCCAACTCCAGACTGCAGTCTAGGGAAACCCCATAAAAGTTAGAGGGTGGGAGTGTATATGTGCGGTGGCTGAGTGTTGTTTCTGTCCGCCTAGAGACGTCCCTCCAACCGACACACAACTGTGACACGCTCTTGTGTTGGCTATTAGGCCTAGACGCTGCAGCAGAGCCGTAAATATGTCAAAAGCGGAGGAAAGAATATATACGAGTGTGTTACAGCCAATAAAAAAAAAATCCACTTTTTAATCCCAAACAAACCAAACAAGGGAAACTTCTGCAGTAACCACATCTGCACTGCGTTGATGTTCTTTAGAGCAAACTATGTTCGATTTCAGCCTCTGACTCCCCACTTCTTCACCTCTCCGCTCCAAGCCTTCCACCGACTACCTCACCCTTTTCCAGATGTGTGTCTTGCACCACCAGATGCTCAGCACATGCATACCATGCCTAAAGCTCCTACAGGGGGCTGACAGCCACACAGGGACCTTGTGTGGTGAAACAATACAGCCTCTCTCTGTGTTCCTCCCCTCAAAAGCACTCCTCGCTGCTCACCACTGCTTTTAAGAAAAATCCCCCCTCCTCCCCACCCCCACCCTTGCACAAGGACACAGAAAAATGTCCAGAGAGCAAGGATCAGGAGAGAGGAAGGAAAAAGTAGTGAGTGTGTGGCCGAGAGAGAAATAAAGACCAAGAGGGAGGAAGGCTGGCAGGACTGGAAGAGAAAATGTTGCTGTTGGCATAAGACTGCTTATTGTTCTTGTGGCTTGCTTTAGTTTAGCCTTTTAACTCTAAGGTTCCTAAATACAAATAAGGACCAGGATGTTGTACAGGCCTGATATTGTTGCTATTGCACAGGAAATTTGCTTCAAAAAGATTAAAACCGAATGTGTTCTGCTCACATGAATTTCATATTTGATTACACGATGGAAAAGCTTTTGTAACGCCACTCCTTCAGCAATCGAAGGGTTAGCCATCGGCAGTGTTGTAACTGCTGCAACGCTGTGGGTGAAGCTATTTGCTCAAGTTACAGCCCTCTTCCACCATGATCCACAGGATGGGTGAGTCATGTGTTCAAGGACTTTGGGCGCTTCACTGTTGTGGGAACATTTCCATTTTCTGATTTCCATGAGACCACAGAACAAACTAAAATGGCTTCCCTGATTCAACACTATGGTGGAAGATGGTTGCGCCAAAATGACCCTGAATCACGCTTAGTAAGTAGGAAAAAATGACACATCTGACTCACTCTGGGATGCGAGTTCTCTCTTGTGCATCTCATGTGTGCGGATGTGTGTGTGTCAAGTGGAAAGACACAAGGTCCACCAAAAAAAACCCCCGTAAACTTCAGTTTAACATACGCAGTGAATAAAATACAGTCAACTGATATTCGAAGAGGATGTGAATATAAATGAGAGGTGAATACATTATATGGACTAAGCCAGGTGCTCTATTTTACCTGCAGCCATATCCACCAAACAATGAAGCACCACAGGAATAAAAGAAGGATAACCCAGGCAGGCAGGTGTGCGAACCGTCGACAACTAAACTTTTCTATGCTTGGGTGTGTCCAATGAAACCGAATGCTTTGTCTTCACAGGCCGACATTAACTCTAACAGATTCATCTCCAGCATAAATCGTTACAAATGAGATTTTAGACTTAATTTAAACATTCAGCCTGACAGAGAAGTAAATACTGAAGCAATGTAAAAACAGAAACTTTTGCTTCTTCTTCTTCTTCTTTAGCAATACCAGCTTGCAGAAGTAGGTCCTGAAACATGGCATTTCTGCATTTGAGTAGGGTGTGGTCACACCATTCAAGTTGTTGTATCTGCCCTTCAGGTAAACAGATCACTCTCAGATGCAATGAATATATATAATATTAAATCTGTATGTAGATTTAAATAGTTAAAATATGTCAAATCAAACTGAAATATCTGGATAAGATTTCAAAAGTCTTCTTTATGATTTTTGTAGTTTAGTTTTAGGTCAGTTTGCTTAAATGATCTCTGCCAATTTCCAACATGCTCTTTTTCATAAATTGATTTCAAATTAACACCTACTTCTTGTTTTAAGGTTTGTGGTGAAGTATATGATGAGGTTTAAGATTTGTGTATCTTAGAGAGGAAGTATGAAAAGTACAATCTTTCTGGTAGACTGTTGCTTTGGGGCATTTAAGGACTTTCTAAAAAAAAAAAAAAAGATTTGTTCCAGGCTTCTTTTCCTTGGGGAAGCACAGACAACATAAAAACAAGAACCCATAGTTTAAAGCAGACAACATTCTCATCCGCGCCAACCACAGAGTTCAGCCCAGTTATTTTCCCTGTTGGACAGCCTCCATGCAGCAGGTTTCAGTACGAAGCCTTTGCCTGCCCCCTGCAGGAAGTATGCAACAGTGCAACATCACATGAGGACTCAGTTAAAGTGTTATCAGCTCAACTGAATCAAAACAGATGGAAACAAACTGTCTTTAGGGAGTCAGGTGTTACAGGAAGTTGATGCCAAGCTCAAATGTTTTCACTGATCCGTTCTGGTTCAAAGTTTCATTTATCAACTCAACTGAAACTCACAGCTGAAGTTAGATGTGTAGTTACAACCTGTTTGTGTGCAACCCTCATTACAGTGAGGTCATCTCATCAACTTTTAACTGGATGTCAGGGACTGTTAATTAAATTAAGTCTTCATCATTGTCTTAATCTTTTTATTGGATGGAAATAAAATATTTAATGTATTTCTGTTGATTTATCACTCCAGAGCCAAAAAAGGTCAAACTTTAAACACAACCATATTTAGACTCACGTCACACACACACCACAGACATCAACTCCAATAGATGGCATTGAAGGAAATGCTTTATTTCGCAGGTCAAAAAACAGAAAAACCAGTTTGGAGCCACTGAGACAATTCACTCGTCTTCAAACACTGTCTTTCGAAGTCATTCTTGCGTAAGCACGTGTGGCTGAAAGTTCGTAGGTTTTAAGTGTTGGAGAGCAGATGCGTTGAGTGCTTTTGTTTGCTTGTCTCGGTGTCCTCTCACTTGAAGATCTTGCCCTGGTTGAATGCTTTACCCACATGCTTGAAGTCTCCCTCCCAGGCAAAGTACTCCTTTACCATGGTCTTGCACTCCTCACTGTTTGGATCCAGCTTACGCCAGTCATATGATTCGTAGTCGATCTGCCAGTCTGGAGACAGCTAGGAGGTGGAGGCAAAGAAATGTTTAATATGAGTAAACTACTGAGCTCAGAAGAGCCGAACAGTTGGTTTGCATTCAAACGCAGACCCTCGCTGTAACAGTCACTATCAAAATGTTCAGATGTGAGACTTGTGCAAACCTTTTGAGTGCAATCTAATTCAGCCAATTGATAAAATCCCCAAACACAGTGTCAACTACTCAACCTACAGGAGCTGAAATTTTAATTTTGGATCTTGAACACTGAAATAGTGACATCATCTTTGGCCGGAGGCAACAACCCAAACTAAAGCCCTTTGCTGAACCTGCTCACCTAACTCCATCCTAATCTTTGGATACCTTCAGGCTAACCGTAGATTTTAAAGTTGACTCCTGTTTGTGGCCACAGCATGAACCAGCCTTTTACTCACTGAACCAGAGACGACTGGGATGAATATGGTCTTGAGTTTCTCTTCCCCCATCAGATTAAGACTTGGTGCCATGACTGGACACTGCCTTGCCCAATGACAGGGGATGACTACCTCGCAACTTAAGTATAACCTTGTCTAGTCACTGCACCATCAAGCCTTCACTGTATCCCAATATGAACCGAATCACTAATATTTACATCATTAGTTTTCCACCGAGTCTCTCATGATACTAAGCAGCAGGGACGGATTTCATTTTGATGAGTATGTCAAAAACATCCAGTAAGCAGCATAACTATCAACAATTTCCTTCAGGATTAATAAAGTTCCATTGTATCATATGGTAAATGCTTGAGGCTGGGTACACTGTCAAAAGTGTTAATGCTTTTAAATACTTACTTCGAAGGCCAGGTCATGACCTCTAAAGACCCACAGGCCAGAGATGCTGCTGTCATTGTTGGTGCCAAACAAGATGACACTGGCGAAGGCATTCTTTCTGAGTTTATCCAGGCGCTGGAACATACCTGTGAAAACACCGTAAACAGGATTTAAGGCACTGTGGGTATTTTATCATCATGGATTTCTTCTAATGAAAAACAAAGTAACAACATCGTTTGGTAGCAAATGAATTGACACTTTGACCGATGTGGCCACATATTGGGTACAAACGCTACGCAAAGTATTTCACTGAACTACAAAAGTGTTTGGGGTTTTTTTTTTTTTTTTTTGGATGATCACATCAGTCTCAGGTCTGACCTGTTCAGATTTGGCCAAAAATATCCCAAGCTGAAGAGTTTGTGGAGTATTTCCATCTTGAACAACATTTTAGTGTCCTTGGTTATTTATTGTGACCACAGCATGAACCAGCCTTTAACTCACTGAATCAGAGACGACTGGGATGAATATGGTCTTGAGTTTCTCTTCCCCTGTCAGATTAAGACTTGGTGCCATCACTGGACACTGCCTTGCCCAATGACAGGGGACAATTGCTTCTCTAACAGAAGTACAGACCCAATTCTACCAAACTGTGTTCATTTAAATGCAAAGCACATCTAATACACCCTTGTTGTGTACTGCAGTGAGTTTAATAGGTCTGAAAAACTTAAAGACATATGCTGATTATTTGTCTATTGTCTGTCCATTTTTTCCTTGCTTACTTCAAGAACATTACTGAACATCAAGGTAACATAAGTAAACTTTGAGATCCAGGTTTCTAACATGTGATCAGCAGCATCCACGGCTTGTTTATAAATCCTTATGTATTCTTTCAAATATCATCTAAGTGAGCTACCCTGAAAATGTGTTAATATGGAAGCCATAAACAGGCAAACACCTGAGAACAAAACCTTGTGTTTTCTCAAGGACTGAGCCCAAATCAAAGAATATACAAGTGTATTCACAAAAATGACTGGAAAAAAACAAAAACATGGTGAATGACCATTTAGGTCCCCATCTTCAGATCAAGATGTTTGGTAAAGTGGTGCCTTGTCCAGTCTCACCTGTGATAAGGTTGCAGCTCTTGAAGGTAAGCGTGAGCTCCTCGGGGTATTTGTACTGACTGTACCAGATTGAGTATCCCTCCTGGTCAAAGTTCTCCCAGAAGTGGGGGAGGGCCACTGTCAAGGTGTCCTCATTGGAGTACTTTCTTTTGAACTCATCCATGACAAATGTGCTAAAAGTCAAAAAAGGACAAAGATCAGACAATGAGAGAATGATGAGGTGAAGAAATCAGGTTTCTGGTGAAAAGGATAAATTAGTCTAGATACCATCTGTACTGATTTTACTCATTTCTCCATCTCACTATCTTTGTTTTGAAAATGAAAAGGAGGAACAGCTAATGTCTGCTTACAACCAATGACAATAACCCAAACTGAAGCACGTAGAAATACAAACACTGTTCATCTCAGAGTAATCGTTAAATTTTTCACAGGAAACTACAGGTCTACAAGTTGACTCCTGTTTGTGGCCACAGCATGAACCAGCCTTTTACTCACTAAACCAGAGACGACTGGGATGAATATGGTCTTGACTTTCTCTTCCCCTGTCAGATTAAGACTTGGTGCCATGACTGGACACTGCCTTGCCCAATGACAGGGGACAATCTGTTTCCTTACTGTTGTACAGGCCTATTACTGCCCACGGTCCACAGACCACACATCTTACATTAAGAGTGATTAGGTGTTCAATACACCATCAAATGTTCTGAATGATTAACTCCTTTCAAGTACAGAGGAAGTACTCAGGCAATCATCTACATCTACTTGCTACCTACTGGCTGTCCAGGTGACACTGTTAAAATGTTGATTAAGAAATCTCTTACAGTGCCATATTAAAATGTTATTTTACAAGTGACAGAATATAAACTGCATACAAAAAAAAAAGACCAAAATAAACCGTCTACCTCTTTGGCAGGTGTGCAAAGGGGTCCTTGGTTTTGGGCTCTGCAGCCAACGCAGCATCACAGTCATCCATATCCTCTTCTGGAGCAGGCTTCTTCTCTTCCTTCTTTTTCTCCTTCTTCTCCTGGGGCTTGGCTGCCTCTTTTCCTCCCTTCTCCTTCTTGGCAGGAGCCTCTTTCTTGGGCTGCATCTCAGCAAATTTCTTGGCTGCAGCAACAGAACAACAGAAACATGTTTTCAGTTACATGTTCTGATCGTCCTCCTTTAGCTTTGCACTTTCCTACCAAGATATTAGACATGAACTGAGGTTTTGAAAGAAATTTGAAAGTTGTTTCAAAGTCATTTGTCACTGAAAGGAATCTAATATTTCATTCTATCTTTACAGGCATCATCTTCATCCTGAAGATAGGTACATGTCTAATTTCAGCTTTTAAATTGCACAATATGTTCCAGCAACCAGCCTTGAGATGTGTGTCTACTGATCTCTTGGTGACTCACCGTCAAACTGGGCCATCTTTTCACACAGCTTCACCTCTCCAAGGACAGACTTAAACTGGGGCTGGTTGACACAGGTGACAAACCAGCGGGTCACATTGGGGTAAGGCTGGCGGAAGGAGGGCTCAAGAACCTGCAGGGGACATAGGTGTGTTAGGGCCTCCTGGAGAACATCTTCACTCAACCATCACAAGAGACAATAATTCTTGCAGCAACGATCTTAAGTGTCCAACACCTTGCGTGGGTGTTTCTAAGTAGTTTTGCTGTGTGTATAGCCAACCTGTTTGTAGAGCCAGAGCATGGAGCAGACCACAGTGATGTCAGCGAGAGAGATCCTCTCTCCTACAAGGAAGGTACGGGTGTTCAGATGTTGGTTCAGCACTGTAAGAGCCCTCTTCACGTCCTCCTTGGCCTGCTCTGTGGCCTGGATAGACCCAGAAAAAAAAAAATTACTTAGGTTCACACAGGAGACATTAAGGCTCCTTATGTCTACAATGTAGTTCAGTGCCAAGACATAACCAGGCACTGTACACTGGTGAGCTGCCCATCTTCCACCACAGCTACCAAACCACCAATGAAGCTTGACCAGAAAATGCTGAGCTGCATACCTGCTTGTTGAACTGCATGATTCCCAGAGTGGGGAAGACCCATGCGCTGGCTGGAGGGATGATCTCTGAGTCAGCAAAGCTCACCCACTGCAGCACCTGGGCTGCTGCCTGAGGAGTGGCACCACGCAGGGCATCATTGCTCACTGGGGTCAGAAATCAAAAATAAAGCTTTTCAAATAAAATAAAACTCTTTTCAGTTATGAAACAGCATTTGATGAGGAGATAAGCCATAAAGAATCAGTTTCATGGCATAAATTCCCACTTATGTAAATATACGAAAGTCATTCTGCTACCAGAAAAATCTACTTTAATTGAAAGTTGGCTGCAGGTTTATAACTCGAGTATTTTGTGACAAACTACAAAAAAATGAGTCCAATATCAACTGAACTGATTTTACTTATCCCCCCGCCACACTCCACCATCAGGTCTTTTTTCTAAATAAAACCCTATGAACAGCTGCTGTCTGCCTACAACCGTTATATATAAATATAAACACATAGTCTACAGGACTTCCCTGTGGATTTTAAAAGTCAGCTTTGATCACTGACAGTAACTCAGACTAAAGCATTTAAAAATACACACCCTGCAACACTTAATCTCAGAGTAATCTTTAAATTCTTCATAGGAAACTGCAGGTCTACAAGCTGACTCCTGATTGTGGCCACAGCATGAACCAGCCTTTCACTCACTGAACCAGAGATGACTGGGATGAATATGGTCTTGAGTTTCTCTTCCCCCGTCAGATTAAGACTTGGTGCCATGACTGGACACTGCCTTGCCCAATGACGGGGGACGATCAAATCCCTAATTGGTGTACAGTCCTGTACACCTATTAGAAATATCTAGTTTTACTAAAAGTGGCATGAGGGTTTGTAACTTGAGTATTTTGTTGACTGGAGTGCTACACACCACCTCAGCCTCTAGTCCTGGTGGAAGTACTAAAACGTAACACTTCACTTAAGACTTTAGGGCAAATAAAAATTTAATTTCTGGATTAAATATGCTGACCAATTATTAGTAAGTGTGAGACTTACAGAAATGAGCAATGGCATTACTCTCAAACAGACAGAAGCCGTCATCTCCCTGGTAGGCAGGTACCTACAGACAACAACAGAACTGAAGTCAACATTCAGTATGAATTTTTCCAGTGACACAAGCAGTGCATCTGCAATTGTATCACAAAACAGTAATGTAGTCAAACTGGTTGAAGCCCTACCCAAGTTATATTTGACAACTGATTAACGACTTGAAAAACAACTGCATTAAACGATACACCCATATCCCTGTGAGAAAGGAGGTTCCAATTAAACCAACTAATAAGCAGCTCTCACCTTGCCCAGAGGGAAGTTGTTGAGGAAGGCAGGAGTACGGTTCGTCTGCCCGAAGGTGAAGGCAGGGGCGGTGCTGGCGACTTTGAGGCGAGCACCACTGTACTGGGCTGCAATCTGGGCCTTGAAGGCCCGCCAGTTCTCTGGGTACGTGTACAGAGTCTGAAAGGGGGAGAGACAACACTGCACTTACTGACAGTTTCAAAGCACATTTATTCAATTTTCTCAAGCAGGATGGCAAAAACACTTGGTTGGCCTAATAATATTCTCACACCAATAGCTCAGTGCTTTACTAATAAACTGGTCCACAACATTTTGTACAAGTATGAGGCATCTGGAGCAGGATCAAACTAGGAGAGTTTTTATGTATCTTGGTTATTGCTGGTCTTGACACCAATGAATGATGCTTGCAAAATTGAGATGCTCAGCTCTTTAAAAAAGAACTGTGCACAAAGCAGAGCAAGTCAAAACAAGCAAAACTAACACGCTGGCTAACACTGCCAACTACACTTTGTTAACCACGTATTAGCCCAAAAAAAAAGCTGTGTTCACGTGGCTAACAGCCTGTATTTAAAGCTAACTAGCTACATATTCTACTATAACTGTTATCTTCAACCTTAACACAATTTCAGACACAAGTCAAAACTGAGACTTTATTAACTCCAGTTGAGTACTAACGTCAGCCGAAAACTGCTTTAAATGTACCAGTAGATTTTCCAGAGTATGAGCCGGCTATCGTAACGTGGCACAACCCAGTGCTAAGACAGCGGCGTCATTCACTTTCAATGCATTGTCGGGGATAGCAAGAAGCTAACCTGAGTTACAATGGAAACTCTATGACATTCTTTGTAAATAAACCCCATACAAGGCGCCAAACAACCAGAAAGTGTCGTTAGGATGCAGAGGTACTCGTTAAGAGCGCAGATGGCTCTGATTTTTGATGGATAGCAAACCTAAAGTTCAAAGAAAGCTCCATAGCAGCCATCTCTCCATCTTACTCACCCCTGCCGCCATCTTCAGGACGAGAGAAAGAAAGAACGACGGCGCAACCCTCTGACGTATTTACGGCCGTACGACGTGCGCGCACTTCAAATGTCCGCGCTCACGTTGGTAAGGACTTGCCAATGCTGATGTCACGTTTAAAATGATTGGGAATGATATGTAAATGTTAACAACCGGTGTACAGTTACTGCAGATCGTTGCTTCGTCATGATAACATACTTTGACACAAAAAGGTAAGAACAGATACAATTCTTTATTATAGTCAATGTACAAAAAACAGCCATATGTAGGAATGATGAAAATTATGAATTCTACATAAAACTAAAATAACTAAGTGGGCTACTTCTGAATTGAACACATCATAATATCAAGATAGCTCCTATCTCTGATTTTGACTACATACCTGTTCCAATAAAAACTGACCAATGTGGGCTGTACAGCATAATGATAAAATGAAATGGCTACAGGGGCTTTAACACCGAGTTACCTTACCATAAAGTTGTAGAAAAAATATTATTTATAACAAAAACACAACAAGGCTACTACATAAAACACCACATCTGAAATGTGCTCCTTTGATGGAAATCAGCTCACAAGACCTGCAAACAAAGTACAGAAAGCAGTTTTAACAACCACAAAATGAAAGATTTTTTAGAAACTAAACAATTGATCTTTTGCAACCACTACAGCAAAACTAGAGCAATAAAAAGTCTATTTTGTCAAATTAAGAACCACATGTTTCGTATCATGGAGAATAACAGACTGTTATGTGAGGCATTTTTAAAATTCCTGCCCTGGAGTCTACTACTCACCCAGATAATCATCCATGAGGGATCCAATGGCAAACTGAAAAACAAAGGGAAAGCCTATTTTTAAAATCGCCATATAGTAATACACAGTATTTTTTTGTATGAAATACTGTGTAATGATGAAGATACAGAGGAAAATATGTTCTTGACCCCTTTCCTGATGATAAAGTGAAATCTGGATTCTTATGATAGAAAAAGAAAAAACACTCACAATGTCATTCTTGTCCACTCGTGTTCCCACAATCTTCAGCCGGATCTCATCATCTTGCTGGATTACTATGTCCTTGAAAATAAAAAGAGAAAACATTCTTCAATAAAAGCAACAGTGAGCAGCTGCATTTATATGTGTTCTGCCCTTGTTTTGTTTTTATATAAAGAAATGTGTCTGTTCCCTAAAGATTACTGCAATTATAATTTCCTGGATTCTTACTGTTATGAAATTAATCTCATACATTGTTGAAGCCAAAATAAGGAGTTGTATTTAATTCAGTGCTTTTGTGTAATATTGAGTTGTTGTTTTTTTTAAACCAAGGAAATAAGAAGCAGCAATGAAATCATGAATACTCGTACCTCATCTACTGTCTTGTAACACGGTGGATTAGAGTTGGGGTCAAACTCCATTTCTGAGGGGATGGACTGCAAAAACAAACTCCTCGTGAGACAAAAATAATTTACAATACAAATTGAAGAGCCTATTAAAAACATCTGATCCAGTTTCACTTTACATATTTAACTGACTCACATGGCGAGAGATAAAGCAAGACATGGGACCAATTTCTGTGAACAATCCAACCTGCAAGAAACGAGAAAAACTATAAGATACAAATCAAATATGTTATGTTCTCAGTTATTCATCACTTCATAGCAGCATGTCATCCACTAGAGAGATATAGACTTTTCATTGAAAGCACATTTACTATGATGGTGTTCAAAGCTGAGGAACTGCATTGGAGTTGGATTTGAAGTAATTAAACTGTATAAAATTCAGGTATGTTTTGTTTCACCATAACTTTACCAAATTAAATTTCACTTGGTGACTACTACATTGATCCAAAAACCTGTACATACATCAATTTTGGTAAAAGAAAAAAAAGCCCAGTTATAGCACTGTACTTTAGATATTTTGTACACTTCATTTTATCAAGCCCCAAAGTGTCAAGATAATAAAACATCTCCAGACCATCATGGGAATGAGTACACTGTCACTATAACATCAAACTTTAGTTTTGGTTATGGGAAAAGGTTAGAGCGGGGAAACCAAATCCTACAACACTGTGGGGTTGGATGTGAGTGGCTTCCCTTGTTTTTGTTCATTTTTGCACCAGCCTATCACCTTCTGGTTACTATTTGTTATGAAATAAATAAATTGGAAACTATTTGTTGCATCTCTTGGGTTGCTTTATTATGATAGACCTTGTTTCATTGGGGAGCTTTTCTGAGGGCTGTAACTGACAATAAAAAAAAAATGGGAAAAAAATGAAAAAGTGGCTGGTAGGCCTACACTCTATTGCCCCACCTCACCTTGTTAACCTGAGTAACCACAGCATCCACCACTTCTCCCTTGAATGGGCGGAACACAATGGCCTTGTATTTGACTGGGTAGAGGACAAAACCTCTGCCTGGCTGGATTACACCTGCTCCAATGTTGTCAATGGTGGTGACTGCGATGACAAAGCCATACCTGAGGAGGGAGAAGTGCAGTTTCAGCAGGAAGACTTATAAATGCAAAATGAAAAACCTTGTCATGCATGCTGTTGTTGTAGTGATAACTAAATTGGTGAAACAAATGTAGACCATGGTTGTAAAAACTTTGAATTTACAGGAATAGAAAATCCATGGTCAAAATACAGTTTGGAACTCAGATTATGACATTAATGAGCAATTCATGGAAATGTTTGAAAATAACAAAGTCATACAAATAAGATATCCATCTACGAAAGTCAGTCCTAAAGCGACATAATCTCATTATGAGTGATTTTGTGCAGGCTGCCATTTTAAATAATTCAACCAGTTAGACAGATTTAGTTTTTTCCTGATTGCTTGAAATGCACTGACATCACATGGGCTCAGCATGAGGTAGCTACACATGGTGAGTTAGACTGCAGAAGGATTGGGATTGTTTTCACCACAGCAGAATATGCAGTAAATCTGTATTCACTGCCTTCACACACATTTTAACCCTTCAATACTGGAGAGCAACCGTTTTGGAGATTCAACCTTAAACCCATTGATGTCATCAGTAGCGCCATTAGAACTGTAACACACAAACACTCACAACTTCTCTATAACTGGTGAAACATGCGTGATTTTTTTTCCCTTATGGATTTTCAGTATTACAAGCTATCAACCTAAGCGTGTACTTACACTGTGGAAAAAAACTACAACTTGTATATACGTTGACTAAAAGGTTACAAACAAAAACAGGATGATGTGATGTGTTGTGCCCATAACTGAGCCGTGCAGTCACTCACTTGCCAGTGCAGGTACCCTCCACCTCTGTGAACAGCTTCTGCTTCACCGTGTTGAGAAGATTTGGACCAAAATACCTCGGATGAAGTAAGATTTCATGTTCCAGAGAAATCTGTGAACACAAAACGATACGTGCTTTTATATGTGAGAATGTCTTTGTTATATACATATATATTTTGTTATAAATGTGACCTTAAGGGTTGCTGCTGCTGATTAAACACGACAGAAAGCTATCCTTTTTTAAAACTACTGAGTGCAGTAAGAACATGGAAAAGTTTTAGTAAAGCTACATTAGCTCGGGGAACGCTTTGAAACAAGATCACTGCTGTTAGCCGTCACAAATCCGGAGACTGATAAACATACTTACGTGGTAAAACATTTTTCTACAAAATATTCAAGACGTCCTTTATTTATATTCTTGATTCGATGTAATATCCAAATATTATGTTCACGTTTTGAAGGAAAACCACGAAATCCTGTCGCTCATTCGCTCGCAACAAACTACCACTTCCGGGTCGCAGGTCACTGGGAATTTCTGCCCTTAGTTTTGTCTCTCAGGAAGCGGACTGTTGTGGAACAGAGTTCTTTGCTTCTTCTTTGTATAAACAAGTAGGTCAGGTCTCATTATATCAAATTTGCTTGTAACTACTTAATCTGTACTGCATGGTAGTTCTAAATTGTTCATTTACAGTTACAAACGCCCCACGGCCACTAATATATAACAATCAGTCCACAGACAGCCTGACCCCTGGTGGTGAGGAGAAGTACTGCACTATGAAGGCGTGGACAGACAGCAGGCGTGACTCAACGCTGCACGTTGATTGGACTCTAAATGTCAGGAATATAAACAAAAACAAGGTATTTAACAACACGTCGGGAATTAAACGGTGAACACTGTTAAGATTATCACGATAGGAGACCTACATTGGATTTCTTCACCTTAGTTAACTGGAGCTTGGGAAGAGTGATAAATGTTGTTGTAAATTTATCCTCAGTGTAACTTTCACCCTCGATCCTGACTTCCTTAATCATTCCGGGAAACTACACGAGGTGACTGGAGCTAAATTTAATCCCAAACCAGCCTGTTTTTTGCAGCTGACTGACATGGCGAGTCACCTCGTCTCAAAGTTGTTTCGTCCTCCAGCGTTTGCACAACTTGTGAGTACATTTCTGCTTTGTGTCTCTGTGTCTCTTCAGTCCTGTTACTGCATGATACATGTAACTCTGCTGTCCTCCATGCAGGCGTCTCTTCGGTTGTTCCGGGGACAGGTGGTGGCTGCAGCAGGGAGCAGACATTCATCCAGTGACCCTCCTCTGGAGAAAATCAGCCGCTATCCCATCCCTAACAAGAAAGATCTGCCTTATGATATAGTGGAGCTTATGGAGGAAGTGGAGTCAAAGGTTTGTACAGTTAGTTATATGTGATGTATTTAACTCTGATGCATACTGGAAATCTGACTTATTTACTCCATATACCTTGTACTATTTCCTTACAGGGTGGCTTTTTGCCCAATGTCTTCAAAGTCCTCGCCCACAGACCAGGAGAGTTCAAAGCCTTCTTTTCATACTACAATGAGCTGATGAACAAGGAGACAGGTGTGTGTTGGGTATATTTGTCTGTGTATTTGTACACATAGGTCAAGGCTCAAAGATGGTACTTTAAAATTCAGAGCAACCCTTTGGATGTCACTTGGGCTTCAAAAGCAGGGTAAACATCTATACTTTCCTGTACCTAGGAACCTTATCAGTCAGTTAATGCCCTAACTTGGAGATAAGCCTTCAGCTGTGCCAGATGTCCAAATATTTTTTGAAGCAAAAACTTCTTCTAAGCAATTAAATGACAGTCAAAACAATACCAGTGAAACAGGCAAAGTTCAAGAGCAATAATAGATTTATTTAACAGTAAACTAAATTAAGGGCAGCTCCACACTAGTCACCTTTGTGTTTTATTTTGCAACCCTTCCTTCTGTGGAGTCCAGTGTTTTGTCTTTTAAGAGTTTTGCCCAATTTTTGAGATCATCAGGTTTTTGCGTTCAACTTTCTAAGAAAATTCACCATTACCTTTTTTCAAATGTGTGATGATGTTTTTAACATCATAAATGACTCCCAATCATAGACTGTATATTGGACAAAGCAACCAGGCCTCAAAAATGAGGCCAATGAGGAAGTGTGTAAAATAATGCAGTACTCCTGATGGCCACTAAATGGTAAATTGAGTACATTTATATAGCGCTTTCATGACCTTAGCTTGGTCCCAAAGTGCTTTACCAGGCAACTCATTCACCCAGTCACACACACACACACACACACCAATGGCTACCGAGCTGCCATGCAAGGCGCTAGCCACCATTGGGAGTAACTTAGGGTTCAGTGTCTTGCCCAAGGACACTTCGACATGTGGACAGGAGGAGTTGGGGATTGACAATTGAACCCAATTGGGATTGAATTGAGATTGAACCCACAACCTTATGATTCACAGGCAACCCGTTGTACCACCTGAGCAACAGCCGCCCACTAGAGGCTGGATCCAAAACTCTCTGGCTCCAGTTGACTTCAATTTAAAAATGATGATTTTCATGAAATACACTCAGTCAATACATTTTTCCCATAAGTCATTCTGGTGTCATTAGTTAAAGTCAGATAGATGTGAGGCTTCAGAAAAAGCAATGTTTAAGGCTTGGTGATTGATTGACAGGTCTGGTCTCATTGGAACTTAAGTTTCATTCACATTGGGCCTCAAGTTCAAGTTTCAGAACCACCTCCTCACTCCTCCCTTCCTAGCCAAATATGGTCATTTCTCACTAAACAACCAACATGGCGACGTTAAAATTCCAAACTCCTGGTTTCAAAACACAAGTCCGCAAACCAAGGGGTGACACGTTAGACTGTACATAGAATGGACACCGATTTAGGTGATCTGCTGGCGTCCTGTTCTTGCCCTACTAATGAGTTTTCTATAATCAAGTGTTGATCCTTTAGTTGTTACAGCAGTCATTGTCAGTACTTGATCAGACTCTATATGTACATCTACAGTGCATCCTTGAATGGCCAAGGAGTAATTAATAATTACAAGCACCTAATAATAGATTCTCTGTCATCCCGTCATTGCCTAACACAAGAAATATAACATTTCACACAAGCAATATGCTGTCATGATTATCAATTACACAAACAATACCCCACAGTTGCCAGCTCTGTTCGGTGACTGCACTCTGTTCAGCTGTGCTCCTTGTTAGTGGCAGCTGGGTGCAAGTGGTGCATGAAGTAGCAGGTGCGATGCTGAATCTGGTTTTTGTTTTTCAGCTGATGATAAAACAGTGGCAGGTAGCATAGTTAAAGCTTTGGTTCTGAAAAGCTAAATCAGGTCTACTAGACACAGTTACAATCATCATGCAGGGAAACTAAACTGAGCAGTTATTTAGGCCAGTGAAACAGCATGTGCTGCTCTCTTTGTAAATTTATGTGGACCAGAAGTTCACTGCATCTGTCCAGTCTTCAGCACTTAAAGAAAATAAAATGCCCTCAATGAGAAAACATTAAAATGGTGTGTTAGCCAAATGTGGGGTGGAAGTTGTACTACAGCTCGTTAATATTTGACATCACAAAACCTAACTGACAAACCCAACTGTCACTGTCTGTGGTTGTTAGATAACTACAACCTGTTTTTTATAGTTGCATGGACCATATTGGATTTAGTCATTCCACCTCTGAGCGTTTACACCTTCACCTTATGATGAGATTCTGTCCTGAACAACAAAACAACACAAAACAACCTCACAATTCTTACACAACAGAATCAAAGTCTATCGGATAATCTAATCGTCTTCGCATGAGACTGTTCACAAGTTTTTGGCATTGTGGTCACACCCGGTGTAGGAACAGGTTTATTGATTTATCTGTTTGACTTGTTGTTGATTGACCAGAACCGACTTAAATCTGTTACAAGGCCTCATATAAAAAAACCCTCATTGAACATCTCAGGAAGGGATGCAGGATTAAATCCAGGTCACTTTATAAAGACCAACATGACGTCTTTTAACAGCGTTACCTGTTTAGGACACAGCAAACTCTAATGCTGTGTGTTTTCATGCTGGTTGGATGTGAGTGTGTTTTTACAGATTTCACATCAAGTTAAAACCTATTATCTTCCAGGCAGGTTAACCAAAGCAGATCGTGAGCTGATTGTCGTGGCAACCAGTATCCACAACAAGTGTCTTTACTGTGTCGTAGCCCACGGTGCACTGCATCGCATCTACTCCAAGAAACCCACTCTGTCTGATCAGGTATACACTTTAACTGATTTTCACTCTGCTTTATTTATTGTAATGCACAATTACTGATGCCATAACAGTTAGCAGTTGAGATGTACATAAAGTTTCAGTCAGAAATAATATTAAAAATGTTAAAACTGAACATTAATACGAAAACAGACAGTGTTTATACTAATTTGTAAGTAATACACTTTTTATGTTTCTTTTTTTGCAAGATTGCAATTTTCATACTTGTATTTTTTCCTTCTTTTCCTGTTGTGTTTGGTTATTTTTGTTCTTTCGTGAATTACATTTACAACAACATGAAATCCTTTACTCTGTATAATCAGCTCTCTCCCTACTTCTAACTAGGTCATTGTTAACTATCAGAATGCCGAGCTCACCCCTCGAGACCGCGCCATGCTGGACTTTGCAATGGCTGTGTGTCGCTGTGACACCATCACAGAGCAGCACTTTCAGTCCCTGGAGGAGGTCGGTTTTGACCGTGAGGACGCCTGGGACATTGCTGCCATCGCTGCTTTCTTTGCTCTGTCCAACCGACTCGCCCACCTGACTGACATGAGGCCGAACGTAGAATTTTATAACTTGGGTCGTATACCACGAGACAAGAGCAAGGACAAGGACAAGGCAGGAGATGGCAAATGAAACCAATCACATGTAACACTGACAGTCTGTTCTCACTGCAGATAAAAATGTCTTAGTTCTGTTTTATATTCTTGTCTCCCTCCCTCGTGTGAACGATCAGACGTTTTCTGATGTATGGTGAAATTAAATACACTATCAGATCTTCAGGAACGCAACGTAAAACCAATTAATGTTAAATGTTAATACTGGAATTAGTTGGTGCATCCTGAGTAGTTTTACTGAGCCAGTGCTGGCATAGAGAACCACTACAAACTAACATGGACAGAAAGAGGAAATATAGTTAAACTGAAGACAAGTGTGTGAGACACTACACACTTTCATGTGCATGTGTTGTTCAGACAGTTATGATTTTATTTAGATCAACCAAGTGTCGTCATATGTCCATTTACTTACATTGGTGTTTAGACTTTTACATCATTTATTTTGCACTTTTCATGTGGTGGAGCAGTCGACTGACAGAAATCCTTATTTGTCATGAAAAGAGTTTATTTGTGCATTGAAATCTATGGAAACAGTCACGTCGAAGCTTTTTAGTTGTTTATTCACCAGTTGAAAGTGCTCCATGCTTTGATATGATTAATTCTGAGGGTTACTGAGCTGAACTAAGGTGCTACTGTTCTCACCTTTGTAACATTGTGTTCTAAGGTTCTAAATAAAATGAATAAAAACCATCCAAGTTCTTGTTGCTATATGTCAGTGTTATTCTACTCAGGAATGTTACAATGACATGCCCCGGCCACATGGTGGCGCAGGATGTGAACAAAACTTCACTGAAGAAACTTAATTCATTTGATGTTTAAAGAAAACATATGGTGGCCTTCAAATATTAAGGAAAGTAAATGAAGCAATAAACTCCTGGAGAAAACAAAAAACCATCATCACACATTCAGCTTCCTGGTTAACAGACTCTCCTCACTTTCCTCTCTGGTACTTCCTTATATCAGTGCAGGGGCCCCGCCTACTTCAAACCAACCTATGAAATGCTTGCTCAAAATCAGAAATGTTCAAGGTTTACTCAGAACAACATTTACGTAAATAAAACAATTCAAACATGTATGCACCTGTATCTTTTCTCTGTGATCTACAAATTAGTCACAGGAACACAAAACATCCATAATTGTGTGTAACCATTAATTATCCTTCACACAAAAGGCTTGCAAACAGGCAGCAAACTAGAGCTTCCTAACAAGGAGTTTATTTGTACTATATCACCAATAATACTGTCCATCACAGAAAAACTGTACCAGAAAGGGGAGTTACTGTGGATGACCACCAGATGGCACTGCCTCCACATAATATACAAGGGAATTTACACCACTGGAGCAGTAAGTACAAAAATAACGGTATTATTAACAAAATGAGCAGTACACACATAAGAGCAACCAGCCAACATAATCACAGGGAGAAAGTTACATCATAGAGCTGAAGCTGAAAAGTTACAGGATTTCACAGAATATAAAATTACACGTGATGGGTAGAAATCTTTCACCAGTTTCCTGCAGTGGAAATGAATGAATCTTTGTTCCTAATCTGTGTTTTGTGTGCTACACACATTTTCTCTGATATTATTTATTAATTTGTCAGTCTGTTTTCTGAAGCAATTCAAGTCAAACATGACTCAAGGTGTCACTAGATTTGCTTTGGTGTTCATGTGTGAGTGATGGAGGTTTTTTTTTGTGAATTCAGAAACCACCTTGTTCACTTGAATATTAGGGAGTACATACACCTGCCATATCTGAAGTGTAAACAGAGCTCGAGTGAATATGTTCAACCAGAAATGATGTCATTCAGATCCTGAAGGTCGTCCAAACTGTAGATTTTCTACTGTGCAGTGGGAGTCTTTAAACACACGCTCACATTTATTCTCCTGAGGAAGAAAGAGACACATTGTTAAACCATGTGAAAGTGAATCCATTGGTGTTATCAAAGGTCATTGTACAGAGGGTTTTCTCTCTGGGCCCGTCCTGTCCTGTACTTACTGCCTTGATAAGTGAAGTGTCATATGTCTCGGAAACTGCTCATGTACTATTACAGGTCCTCATTAAGTACCAGCCCTCATGACCCCCATGTCCCCTATCACTATTAAAAGGAGACAACTGGCTCCAGACAAGGCTAATTGATGGTCTGCGGCAGCCCTGCATCGTTCATGTTGTAACATATGAATAGAATAGAATAGAATAGAATAGAATAGAATAGGACAATTTTTGAAATCTGTTCTTTATGATTGATCACATGAAAACAAGCTTTCAAACTGAGGCTTTCAACCATTTTGAATACTATACATTGACAAAAGAATCAATAAGATTTAATACCTGGTGTGATGTGGAGGTGGAGTCAGAGGAGGCCTGGCACCGTGTCTTTATTCTCCTGAGGGAGATAAAACTAATCATGACACACACATGTCAAATGAGGTTTGAAATGGGAGCCTCTGGCTGTAGAGTCCATGTTTACAACAAAAGGAAGACAATCACATAATCACAGAGGAACTGAAAACCAGAGAGATAATGGACGAAAGGTAAAACTTTTCACATACAATATTAGACTAATTGGATGAGATGAGAAGAAATATAAATTTGAAATACATGTAAATACAGTTTCATGACAGTGGAGCTCTGTTTGCTGTGGAAGTTTGTGTAAAATGATAGAATTGTTTTGTTGGTGTTTTTACAAAATACATTTCTTTAAAGTTTATTGTCATGTCATTATAAATATATGATTCCTCATTAGATCAATGACCTTTCAAACTCCATAATATCAGTTTTAAGAGACTGCTGCTTGATACGTGGAGCTGTTGTCATCATCTGTCCCAGGGTGTTTTACACTAATTGTGTGTCAAATCTTCAAAATGTCAAATGAACCATTTATAAAAACATTGAGGAGTAATGACGTAATATTGCTGTACTGATAACCTTGCATTCATTGATGTGAATGGTCAGTCTCATTGAGCACACTCTGCAGACTTGATGCAGCAGGAATCAGCAGCAGCTCGAGGAGAGATAAAAAAGGAGGAGAAGGTTCAGAAGAAGTTGCTTCTCATCTTTTATGCCTCCAGTGGGTTTTCAGGCAAACTTGTCCTCTTTAATTTAACACAACTTTGACTGTTGTCAGACAACGCCTCCATTCTTTCACCCTTTCAGAGGAGGAGGCTCCAAAATATAAAGTAGGACGAATTAATTGAAATAAATTTTTAAAGAGGTTTTTTTTTAGTTCCAAACTTCATATTTGGCCTTTTTCTCTTTTCGCTCTGATCTAATCACACTGTGCGAGTCATCGTTGCTTGTAACAATTTCCAAGCTTGCACAAACTTTAGTGCCAGATCTTCAACAAGCATCTCACTTGGATATGAGACTAGTGATGCACAGTGTACGTAGAGGTAAACAATCTGTGGGCACCTTCACAGTCTGACTTTCACATCTATTACAGCAGAAGATATTTGAATGCTGAGTAACACAACTGATGACTGGAGCACACAATTGGCTGCAGCATGGTAATGAAATGGTAATATTTCCCTGACATTTGAGAAATGCTGGCTGACCTTTAGATGTATCATGTCATATAGGCGATGGTGAGTTCTCGAAAACAAACATACATATTGATTAATGTGAAAAGTAACACTCAGCATTTGGTAACCTGTGAAGCTCATTCTGTTGCTTGTCATGCGGGTTTGTTGTTGTTTTGGGTAACATTGTAAACACTGACAATGTAATGTTGTTGTACACATATATATTTCAAGTCTATATAACTATATTTGACATTAGACATTTGAATCTCGCTCTAATCACCTGAAAAAATGAAGCAAAAAAAGTGTTTTAAATAAAAACTATTACAATCACAGTTGACATTCACGATGTTGACTTTCTTATTTATTACATAATAACCTTTCCTTTGTTGCTGTTGTTGTTAGAGGTGTTAGAGCCACAGGGATGGAAAAAATGAACAACTGAGACTCTCCAAAATCATAATAAAAGCAAATTACCATCAGAATGTCATAATTTGTTACAAACTAAACACTAGTGACTATTTTAGAGTGAGCTTTTAGTTTGACTGAGATGCTCTATTTGCACACAAGGGATGCACTCGCACTTTGTGACTCATTGAAGAGAATGTGTTCGGGCAGAAGGGCTGAATTGTAACTAAGCGAACGCATATGGGACATTAGCAAATGGAAAGACACAAGGATGAGACCATTATCGTCCTTGTTAAGAATGTGTCAGTTGCTGTTAAGACTATGTGTGAGCATGCATGTGTGCAAGTCTCCATATGCACATACTTTCGCCAGCAAAGTGTTTGTGTGTGTGTGTGTCTGTTGAATAAGGCTGCTCTGTGAGCCTTTGCAGCTGGGGTCATTTGCATTAATTTGGTTTGATAGAATTTCACATGTAACAGCTACTTGTCCCTTATGTGGCAGAAAACTCCCTGCAGACTCATCAGGGACAGAACATCCGTCCCCATCACACAGCTGCTAAACGCAATTTAGCAACACATCGTACAAAAATAGGCTGTCATTAAAAACAGTTCCACAGTTTTTGGTGAATATGCACTGGCAACACTGTCGATGTCAAGTGTGTATCTCTGCACTGCTCTGCAGGTGAATGGCTGGTTGCAGCTTGTCGATAAATGTTCAGTGTAAAAAGTAAAAAATTATCTCACTTTACAAAGAAAATTTGAACCAAAGAATTACAATGGCTGCAATTAATTTTCTTTTAAAGCTTTACCTCCGAGTGCAGCGTCGGCCCTACGTCTGCCCCAGGAGCCTGTCACGTCCGAACATGTTTTTGGATTACCGTAATAACGCTACAGTTGGCGCAATCGGAAAAATTCTAATGGTTTCTGAGAGCTGAGACGTTGCACTTTACAGTGAATATGGTGTCATTACGGTAATTTAACTAGCGCCTCCCCCAGAAGCCGGTAAAGTACAGGATTTACTATTATGATAGACTCTGTGCACGTTAGCAATTGCTAGTTCCGGTTTTATTTTGAGAGCGTACTGGATTGTTTCCGGTCCCGCATGACACCCGCTGTCAAAATGGATGCAGCCTGCAGTGATCTGTTTTTTACGAGAAGCCTTGCTAATTTACCAAACCTTTCTGTGGACGATGTTCATCGAATTGTTGATAAACATTCACCTGCTCCGCAAAGTAAAAGAGAAAAAGGATTTAAATTTTATATTTCTCAGTACATTCACAATTTTGAAGGTAAGTGTGTCCACCAAGAGAAAGCTGTAGTCACTTTTCTTGTTAACTTTTGCTAACTTAACCATTGACCATTTTAATGTACATTATACAATAGTATTGTTGTTGTTTTAGCTTGTGTTTTATGCTTGGAATTAATGCCAAATATAAACCGTCAATAACATGATTACAAGGCGTATTTAGGTAAGATTCTACTCTGTATAGGCCCAAAACATTTGCGTCTGAAACATAATGGTACACAACAGTGACGGTAACTTCCACGATCCCTCCACTGAAACTTAAACGTTTTGCTTGATAAAACGGCTTTGCTTCGTTTGGCACAATCCATTTTGGGCGCTGTGAGAAATAGCCACCGGAAACAAAGCGGCGCCTTTCCGGCACGGAACCCGGAAGTTAGCATTTTCTCGTGCACAGAGAGTATATGTGTTGTCAGAGTGTAATAACAGTGACTATGAAGCAAGAATAGCAGAAAAACAGAAGTTGAGTTTAGAGTTTTAGTGAACAAAAACACTGCAGTTGCACGTGAATGTTAGTTTTTGTGTGTTAAATTTGAATTTGAAATCAAAATAACCATAAAAAGTCCAGGTGGAAATTTGGAGGCTGAGGTGGTAAAGTGTTTTTACATGATAACAGAATTACATTCATAGTATTCACACTTCCAAGGGGCCTAAAATCAAGCCATGCAATATGTAAAGCTCCTTAATACAAAAGAGCTGATTTCATTCACTATTAACAAGAATATTTTAACAGATTTTGGGCAATTTGTAACATTTTTGAGTTGTTGAAAGCGATTATTCAAAGTGTAAGGAAATGAAAAAAGGATCAGATTTGTCAAGGAAGCATGATGGAAGTAAAGTACAACTGAAAAGTTGATTTGCACATCCAAAATCTGATAGAGGAGCTGGTAGACCTGTCACAGCAGCTGTCAGTGAACGCATCATGGTGATAAAAGTCAGTGGCTTATAAGAAAGGTGTGGCAGCAGCCAAAGGGAACTCTAAATAGCAACCGATGAGCCATTGAGGACGGGGAGAAGCTACAGAGGAGGTAACTTACAAGTGGAGCCCAAGTTTCCCACCAGGGTAAAAATTCTTGCATCAGTTATTATTCAAGTGATGCTGCTATTTGGCCTCAAAGCTCAGTGAAATATCTTGAGCTGTGACAACACTAAAGCAAACTCTGACTCACTGCATCTCCACATGGCTGAAGCTTTTTTTTTTTTTTTTTTTTTTTTTTTTTCACGACCTCTCAGTCAAACAGTTGGAAAAGTGTTTTAGATTAGATCGTTGGAGACTGATAATCCAAATGCACATTCACTCAGATTACTTCATGCCTGGGGATTACGGGTCATTCATCACCTCGTGTTTACTGCTGGAAAAGAAACACTCATGTGTCGTGTTTTTGTATTTCTCTGCTTTTTTTAGAAAGTATTTGTGCAGTACAGAGTGTGTGTTTGCTTTCTGTCCGTGCACTTGCAGGAAAAACTGATTTTTAAATTGAGAAAAAAAAAACCCAAACAAACCAAAAACCCAGGCAGTTTGTGTTTTTGTCAGTGCCGTCATCAAAAGTGTGAAGTGCCGCCTGTCCTCTGAGCTCCTGAGCACACTGGAACTAATGGCTTCAATATTAGATGGAAGATTGTTTAATCACTGTGATGTGTTTGGTTTTGGCATCAGTCCAAGTTTAAAGATCAAAGGCTCTCAATCTGCTTTGTGTTTTCTCTGTTTTCACAGTGTTTAGGCGACAGATTACGGCAGAATCCAGCTTGTAATATTCTTAATCATTATTTCAGAAGTCTGCTGTCTCTGTCCTTGAAACTTGGCGAGATTATGACTTGGCACACTCTGTTGTACATATTTGCATTTGTTTGTGTGTGTTTTGAATATATATTTAATTGACACCATTTTTCTTCAGGGGGGATTTACATGTCTTACATATAAAGTGTTGCATCCAGCCCGCAGATAGAGCCCATGTAAACAGTTATCTAGACTCCTGGCCCATGGACAGGAGGAACCGCTCTGCCCTGCCAGGAAAACCCTGAGGAAAGTCAAAGGAGACGAGACTGATGAACGACAGGATCCCCTGTCCAGCCAACGCCAGCCCCGCTCCTTCATTTGGAGACGCATCACATTAGCATTCAGGCTGTCCCTTTTTTTTTTTTTTTTCCACCCACTGAAATGAATCACGGCTTATTACGGTAATGAAAGTGTCATGACAATTAATGAATGGAAACGAATAGCACAGCAAAGACTCGGAAAAATAGGACGCAATCAAGACAAGAGAGATGAGAGAAAAGAACAAAGAATAACACAAATAAATATGAAACAGCAGAAAATCAAAAATACACAACGAAGAGAGCAAAACAAACTTAAAAGAAGAGACGACAAACGAAAACACAAACAACAAAATGACAGCAGACAAACACTGCACAGTCAGAGGGACGAATAAAATCAACAAATTATCAGCAAATTTCCTTCTCTCATAATGTTGAAAACAAAAAGAAGCAGGATAAAGTGTAAAATCCACCATCCACCTTCAATAAACACAAGGGAGCTGCCCTCAGAGGATCAAAGACTTCAATATCACTGAAATAAAAATTCAATTCTGTCAATTTTAAGATTTTTTCAGGTCATTTTACATAATGAGGTCAAGACCTTTCGAAGTTATTAGTATTATAATGGAAAAACCCAACATTTCCCTCTCGAGTGGCGACATAAGGAAGAAAAAATCCCTTTGAACGGGAAGAAACCTCCAACCAACCAAAATAGCTCATAACGTGGAGGATGAGTTGGTAAAAAGCTCCAAATCAAGATTAGAAAGACTAATTAGCTGCAGAGGGTTTGCAAAGAGGGATACTCTGCACCATGGACTGTGTATGAAAGACAGAAATCTAACCATTCATTTGTGGACTTGAGGAGCTCAGCCTTTCAGCTTCACCTTCAGCTTTTTTAGAGCCAAAAGTGACCATGACCAGGATATGAAGGGAGGAGTGATGAGGTGGGTCTGACCCCTGAAGGACACTGCTCAGTGTGTGAGTTCACTGGTGAAACCACCATCAGATCATTAATATGAAGAGTTAACTTTGACTAAAGTCATCAATATGACTTGTGAAAAAATGTACTGACTATTTCATTGTTGAAAATTATGATTTTTGAATTGAAGTCAACTGGAGCCAGATATTTTGGAGCTGGTTTAGTGGCCACTGATGGTATTGCACTTTTTTTTTTTGCACTTATGCATTGGTCTCATTTTTGAGACCAGGTGACATTCACTTTTTACACAGTCTGTCCTCAGTCCTCAACGTCAACAGCTTGATGCTAGAAGAAGTCAGAGGATCACCAGAGTCATCAGGATTTGTCACCTAAATATCCAAACCTGATGGTCATCTATTTAAAGTCGATTGAGACTGAGATATTTTATTCAGGACCAAAGCGGTCGATTGACAAACTGAGGACTTGACAGACAACACTGCCGTCCACACAGCCCCACACTGCTACTGGGATTATAAAGTGAATCATGTGAGCAACAGTGTTACAGGATAAGGACAGACAGTGATCTAACCAATCTAACCAAGGCTCTGTTCAGAGAGGTTGAGAATTGGTCCAGACAGGTGACCACCACATCCAGCAGGACTGATTGTGACATCCACGCCGCCCCAGGGGATTGTGGGAGTGGTGGATTGATCGGGGCTGGAATGAGAAAAACGTGGATAGGGAGCAGGAGAGGGGATAACGGCCTCAGGCGACATCCAGTATCTCTGCTTCGAAGCCGATGTGTGTGTTGGGGAAGCAATAACATTTGACTGCCAAATCCCACCCACCAACTATAAACACACACAATCACACACCACCCATTCTCCACCTGCCACACACAGCGAGGGCTTCATTTTTCTTTTAAATAATAACGCTGGGCCAGCAGTTCAGCAGGCAGAGGTCACTGCCATATTGGATGGAAATAAGGTCGAGCGTCATTCCATAACTTTTTTATGGATTTCATTACTTTCCTGCCCTTTTGTCACTTTTCCCTACAGCTTCCTCGACCTGTTTATAGGTTGGATTGTTTTTCCACCCTCAGTTTATCACCTACTGTACTTGCATTTTAAACCATCACAGATTAGATTTTAATTTGCATTCCCAGAAAAAAAAAAAAACAGAGAAGTGTTTGTTTTGGTTCATAACTTTTCGATTCCCTGTGAAGTATACATCAGTTACATGCTGAGCTCAGCAGTCTGACACTCTCTGAACATGCAGTCTGGTCTCGCTCAGCCCCCTGCCGTGCACAGTGTGTGTGAGTGTCGACGGTGTGCAAGCATGTTTGTGTTTATGTGCGAGTGGGTGTCCAGACGTTTTTGGCCTTCACTTGAGGCACCCAGCCGCTCAGTTTTTCACATCCCCACGCCACCACTTCACAGCAGAGCTTCCTGTTGCTCGCCTGAAATAAAATAACAACAACAACAACAGCGACAAACACAACAGCAGCAACAACACTTGTTCCTATGTTGTCATCTCAGAAGCTTCTTGGCTGTGAAGGTCTGGTGAGTATTACTGAGCTCTTGAATATCAGCAGCTGCTGAGCGGTTCTTGCTCACCGGGGGGTTGCTGTGTGTACCAGGCAGCGCTGATGAGATTGGGGTACACACATCTGTTCTAATGGATTGTTTTCCCATGACTGTAAACTCATTTTTATGATGTAAGACATAACATGATGCATAAAACATGAGAGAGGGTGTAAGGAGGGGGCAAAGTATAGTATCAACAAAATGCCAACAAAGGAAAGTTTCTGTATTTTACTTCATCATTTTACTTCTGCCTCCTGATCTCCAGAGCTTAGTGCTGTTCATGCTGAAGTTTCCTTGATTTGATAAACAGAGATATTAATAGTAATTGTAACATGATAAACAGGTGGATAAGACCTGAATGTGTCTTGCTGTGGTCACTGTGTGCCTACCTGTTGTGCTCTGTTCCCTGAAGAAGTTCTCACATCTCAGAGGACCACAAAAACAAACTGATTTCTGATTAAAATTGATAATACATGGATGTATTCTCCAGATCCTGAAGCTGAAACATGAGATCATGACAACACGATTGTGTTTAGCCATATCAAATCAGGCTTTGTGTCTAAAACAATCTAGCATTTTTATACATCAGGATTTTTTGGGGTAAAATTTAGACTTTAAAGTCAATCAGTCATCTTCTGTACCTGCTTCTCCACACTTGGGTCACAGGGGTCTGCTGGAGCCTATCCCAGCTGTCATCGGGCAGGAGGCGGGGTATACCCTGGACAGGTTGCCAGCCTATCACAGGGCTAACATATAGACGAACAACCATTCACGCTCCCTAGACTTTAAAGTGTCATATATAAATATTTTAAAATAGATGAATCATTTGCAGTCTATTAGATATAGGATGTCTTTTCATACTTGTATTCCAACATGTAGTCTGGATGTTACTGAATGTAAATTAAATCCATAATTGTTACATTTTAACATCATATATTTTTTTGTTTTTATACAATCAGCATTGAGTGGATATTCTGTACATTAATATTATTATCATAAGACAGATATTTATATACATTGGGTGGTGATGTCCCACAGTGGAGCCCAGGCTTCACAGTTGTCCATGATCACCAGCAGCATCACCAACATACAGCTAATCCACTTTCTTCCTCCTGCATCATTCAGTTAGTGTTTGTACAGCTGTTGACTTTTTATAAAACACCCCTGACATCTTAAAGATTTTAAAGTGTGTCAGTGTTTCTTTGATCAAACAAAGGTCAGAGGAAGGTACAAGTCCTTGCCAGTGGGCACTGGTTTTGTTTGATGAGTGTTTGAGTGTCTTTTCTTTTCATTTCAGGTTGTTATTCATCTCAAGTTGTATGTTCTTGACTCTTCTCGACAAAGGTTGGTGTTGATTATATGCGAGCATGAATATTTTGAGATAGTGTTTTAGATGTTTTCAACCAGTTTTCAGTCACATCTCAGTTTGTTAGTGAAAATGATCTTGATTACATAGGAGTTCAAGTTAGAAAATTGTGGTTTTTGTTGCCGGTGTTGTTACTCAAAGGTCAAATTTGCCATATTCTTGTGTAGTTACAGTTGTACAGTTTCATATGTACAAAATAATTCATTTAAATTCTCATATGTTGCTGGAAAGTTTCACTGAAAGTTTCTATATATTACATATAGTTCATCCTTGTAGCCATGATATTCAAATCCAGTCCATTCTGAATATGGCTTTACTTATGTATGTATTTTATTGGCTCCAGTATACTGTCTTCAAGGCTCAGACACCTAATTTGTCAACACGGACACACACACACACACACACACCTCAAACAACCGAAACCTCTTGGGGGAACACTAACACAAAAGTACAATACCAAAATGAAATATAACCGGTCCGCTGCCAACAT
>OOFC01016681.1:44784-75595 GCA_900323345.1 Pseudochromis fuscus
CCCCCCCCTCAAAAAAAAATCACAAAAATTACATTTGTTTCTATTTAGAATGTAATTTTTTATGTGTTTCTTTTTTATTCATACTTTTTATTTGGCACTAAAAGGATTAAATCCAATTTTGTTGCATTTTATATGATGTCAATAAAGATTATTCGATTCTATATCAAAGTTTAATCACATTTACTTCCTGGTAAATACATATTTCACATGACTTTCAACATTTTGCCCTGATAAATTTCAGCCAATAGTATTACTGCATCCACCTGTCAATCAGTCAGCTGTTAGTGACACAGGTTTGTCTCAGATTACCTTGATTGAACATTATTAAGTAACATCAGCGAGCCAGTGTGTTGTGTTGTTTTTCTGTGGACCAATCAAATTGCTCCAAATGTTTTGCCTCACCAACAAATACATCTCGACACATGTTAGATACTCTTGAAGAGCCGTTTCAGGTGGACTTTAAATAATTTGATTGAATGTTGGAGTAGCAACAAGGGTCTTCGTAAAACATTTGATTGAAAACATTATTTTATCAAGTTAGAAAGATTAGACTAAAAGAGAGATAAATAATGTGCCCTTCTGCAGCGAAGAGGGCTAACACCTTCCCTGAAGCTTTTAGTCATGCACAGTTGAGAGCTACACAAGATCGACTGCATTACGGGAAAGACCTATCCATCCACATCATGTCATATCCCAGAAATGTAGCATTCAACTAAAAAGCCTTCGGGGGTCCTGACATCAGACATTGTGCTCTGCAGCCTTAAGGCTCTGCAGTTAACTAGATGTTCAAGGAAACTGCTGGAAAGATGTACAATACTCCCAATTTACATTAGGTTATATTTATTCCCAGAGAGCAGAGGCACATACACAGCATATATCCATATGAGCAACACCAATTGATGGATTATATATATGTGCTTTTCACCTTCAAATCACTGAGGAGGGAAACAGGAAAAGAGGCTGGGAATGCTGGGATATGACATCTCACATAAATGTAGTTTTTCTTCTTTGTGTGGAAAAACTCCTCAATATCTTAAAACAGAGACTAAACACATCTATTGATTAAACCTGTGACTCCTTGTGTATCCATGTTGATTAGCAGAATTTTTGAGGCCTCCACAAGTCTGTTGTCAGGTCACCTTCTCAGGTAAGAATAATATTTATAGTTTTTCCAACTCTTAATAACCCACATGTCCATTCATTTAACTATGTGTCCATCTAAACAAACTAAAAAAAAAATCCATATCCATGAATTTGAATAATTCCCCCTTCATTGTTGTGTCCTGTCTCAGTGGTCTATCTGTGTTGTACATCTATTTTCCCTGAAGATAGGATTAAGATTCAGGCTGTGGTTTACCTGAGTTGGACGTCCTTTATGTGTCTCATCGATCCCCAGTCAAGTGAGATCATTGACTTTTCCCTCTAATGAGAGAGGAGGACAGCTGCTGGCATGGCGACTTTAACTCTACATATACTCTTAAAACATGCAGTGGTGCACACACACACATTCACATTAACCATCATGGCAGACCAGCTGGAGCCGATATAAAGTTTACAGTTTGTTCTTATTAATGCAAAGGGAGGAGCTGTGTCAATACAAGCCAAATATGTTTGTCCTTTTCTAATAAAGTTACTCTGAATATCAAAATACAGTCTTTCCAAATTCAATATTTTCCTCCTCTCCTAATTAGCAGAAAGTTTGATTTTTCTGTGCCCAGTTTGTAAAAAAAAAAAGTCCTGCTTGCTAGTCTGAGCCATGCCGATAGCCATTAGACACATGGTAATTATTGAACTGGAAGATGCCATTTGTTAGTCACAAGAAAAACTATTGCAAATACGATGAATAACATAATATTTCCCCCCAGGCAGTACGAACGCATCCGGTCTGAATGGTAAATCCATGACTCAGAGTATAGATTATCCTTGCGTGAAACATCATTGTGCGACAGTGTGAGCACAATGATCTGAAAATATAAAAAGCAATGTGAGAGATATGAGAGATTTCAGATAATATGAGCTGAATCACAAACAATATCCTGCTTTTTTTTTTTATTTTGGGTGTATTTTTCATTAAATACACCCCATACTGGGATAGCATGTGACCTCAATGCCCCATAAAGATAATTACCTTTATGAAAAAAATTAAATATAAATAAATAGACTTATAGTGAGCTTTAATCTGAGCAGCACGCTAATAAGTCTGAATACATCTGCTACTCAACACAGCATGCTACTGGCTGCACGCTGATGGCTCGCTGTGTAATGGCGTGTGCTGTGCCATCACTGTTTGTAATTGTAGGATAGTGCATGTGGTGGACTGCTAACAAGCCTACACAGATGTTTAAGGTGTGTGGTGTTTCCAGCAGTGATCCATATTATTGCTGAAAACTGTACATTATCATCTCCCTCAGCACAGTGTAAACCCTCTTTACTGTTCATCAACCGCACTGTATGGCTGTCCTCAACAGGTTATTGTGATTGTTATTATTATTATTTTATTCAAGCCAGTCTCCTTAAATCTACATAACTTATCATTTGTATTAGCAAATAGGAAATGTATGTTAATTAAGTTAATACACTGGGGAACGTGTCTGTAAATTCAGTTAATTTCCCTACAGTGCCTGAGAGTGGATGTGGTTAAATACTGAAAAACAAGATAATACTGTCAGCAGTGTCGGTCCTCAGGTCGGCCCACTGTTGCGACTGAAAATCTCAACTGGATGAATTTCTATTAAATTTGGTACAAAGATCCAAAGTTGTAACAACTTTAATCACCTATGATTTTCCGCTCGATCTCTCGTCTCTTATCCAGCGAGAAATACCAAAAACAAGATGGCGTGGTGCTTGTGTTGAGCATGTTTCTCAGTGGATGGATGGAAATAACTGTGGTGATCATCTGCCTTGTTATCTCACAACAAAACAAAACTTCCCAATGTGTTGGTTTACACATACCTGCAAAACAAATGTCTGTGAGACTTGTAATTTCCTTATTTTCTAATGAGTAAATCTATTAACTTGCTAATACTCTAAATTGAGAAAGGTTATGAACATGCTGATGTCATCATACTGCTGTGTCCTGTTTAACCTTTCAGAGCAGCTTTAAAACACTGCACTTTACCTGAATGTTTTATAATCCTAAGTATATGTAGGACACAAGACTCAGTCTCCTGTCCCTGGTGTCAAAGTCCTGTGCCGAGTACAGACAACCTTCTACTACGACCTTTTCATTATGCCATCTCTGCAGTCGACTTTATCTGGTGCACTTCCTTAACGTAAAAAAAACATTTCCTTTCACCACTAAAGGTGCTTTTCCAGGATCCTGTGTTGTTGTTTTCACAGAGTTGAGGAGGCAGCAGAGAAAGGCACAGCACAGGAGGAGCCACCGAGCAGGTCGACTGTAAGAGGAGGACGCCGGCACCGAGTCGACGCTCTGACAGACACACACAGGTAGATGGAATGATTTATAAAGAGGAGTCGGTGAAGGCTGCGAACGATAAAATATGGAGAGAGAAAGAGTTGATTGAATAGAGTGAATTATAGTGAGACAGTGAGTTATGAAAGAGAGGTGGAGAGAGACACAAATAGAATGAGATGAAAAGAGAGATGGTATAAGGCGGAGGAGGGGAGGCACAGGGTAAAAGGCAGAGAGACGGGGAAATAGGAGGGTGAAAGCACAGAGATTACGGTGGGTAATCCTGGCAGGTCTAAAAGCTGAGCTTTTAAAATTTAGGTTAATACTCCCGAACCTTTGTTTTGTCCTCATATTCCCTGTTATGTGTGTGTTGGGGTGTGTTTGTGTTCATGTGGGTGTGCTGGGGGGGGAAATCCAGGCAAGAAGAAAAACAGCTGAGGCACCTCTTGCCATCCACTCAATAACAACACTGAAAACCAACTGGAAAATCTTTTTTTTTTTTCTTATATGATGTTTATTCGTCTAATTGTCTGCCTCAATATTCTGCACACTGTGTTTGTGTCATATTGTCTTTCTCTTTGTGAAGGATTTCATCTCTTCATCTTGTCTTCCTCCTCAGTCTCCGACCCAAAACAACCGTCTCTCACTCAAGCATGCAAACACTATGTAATTAGTTGTTCTGCAGAAAAACAACTGGCCTACATCTCTAATTGACTTGTGAAAGCCTCACCCAGAAGCATGAAGAACAGTGGGTGAGCAAACAGCAGCAGCCTGACCTGAATCACAAAACGCAGCGAGGACGCTTCACCTCATATTTGAAAAGAAAAACTTTGACCTCAGACATTTCTGGACGTATCCTTAGTTTCAAAATTACAGTTTTAACCTAACGAGTCAGTCACCAATGATGGAAGGAGGTTGGGATAATTTTCATCCTAAAATCCTATTAGTGAACTTTTTAAAACTATCTCCTCCTGTTGTCAGTGTCACTGGGTTCATATTCGATTTGTTGTGATTATTTATCACGTTGGCTTAAAGTAATACTGCATTAGTTTTGGGAGATTAAATAGAGGATTTAATACAAAAAATACTGGCATACCTAAAGGATTATACTGATATTTCATTCATTCTTGTCAACATAAATATTGCAAGAAAAGGTGTCTCTGACAGGTGTTTATTTTCTGCAGGAGGCTGACAGTGTCAGAGTGTAACACCACATGAGAAATGTAAAGGTCGTAACCTTGAGTAAAACTGTGGTGAGTGGGAGAAGGTGGAGAAGCTCTGACCTGTTGTAAAGGAGGATGTCAGGGGTCCAGATCTGGTCTGAGGGGAATCGTAGGTTCTGGACTCCGGGGTAGTTTTCTGGATTCCAGCTCAGGTAGATGTCTGTCCAGTACTGAGAAAAGCAGAGAGGATTTTTGTTTACTCATCCGGTGTAATAACCCTCAGCCATCACATGACCTCGACGCATTTTCTCACTGCGTCCAGTTCCAGTATTTAGGAAAAAATTAAAACCAACAAACGTAAAACTGTGAGCTCTGAAAACAGCTTTGAACATACATGAAAAATCTATTCTGAACAGAGCTTTCAGATCGTGAGTACGTTTAAAATAATTAATCCAAAAATGAATCGTTTCTCCGGATGTGCAGTTAAAATTCAGTATCATCAAAATGCGCTTAATGTTGCAGAACTAGTAATTTGAGAAACACAGTCACAGCCTTTAGACGATAATTGTGTAATAAAAATATAATTAAAGCACATTAAATGGATGATAATGTAGCCTTCTTAAACTTTGACTCACCAGCTGCAGCCAGGCGTTGGTCATCAGCACTTGGTTCTTCTCATCCTGAGGACAGACAGAAAAAAAGAAGAAGACAGGGACACAGAGGAGTTTTTATTTTGCACAGGAGAAGGTTCTGGGTTCGAATCTTGGTTGTGGCATGTCTGTGTGAAGTTTGTGTGCCTCCACTGCATGCAGGGGCTTTAATCCAGCTTCCTCCCACAGTCCAAAGTCAGGAGTGTGAGGTTGACTGATCACTCTAAATTGACTGTAGGAGTGAGTGTGGACGGTTAATTGTCTCCATGAGTGTTGTGTTGTGATAGACTGCTGATGTGCCCAGGGTGCACCTCGCCTCTCGCCCACTGCCAGCTGGGATAGGCTCCAGCCACCCCCTGTGACCCGACTGAACAAGCAGGTACAGATGATGGATGGAAGACAACCAAACCAGTTTGTATTTAATAAAGTGGAAAAGACCTGAGTCATCAGCAAGTCGCTGAAACTGTTTTGCATTTCAAAAGGTCAACAAACCCGACTGTGTAGAACTGTGTAACACATTTACAATCAGATGAAATACTACAAGTCCTCATTGGTTTAAACAGTGGTGAACAACTGTCATGCAGGCTACAGATAAAAACAATACAGAACAGTCAAAAATTTAATTCCTGTCAGCTATGTTGAAATGACAGTAATGTGTTGACACTTGTATGTTGTAATCCAAGACACACCCCTGTCCCACCAAGATTTTGCAATATTTGTACAGATTCAATGTGCATAAAAAAATAAAACATCCAAATACTAATTTCTCCATATAAATTATTTATTATCGTCCACAATAAAGACAATAAATGAGTGGAAACCAGTGTTGCAGTCCAGACCGTACCAACCGAGACCAAGACATTATCAAGACTAGAGAGTATTGAGACCAAGACAAGACCAAGACATTTACAAGTCGAGACCGAGACAATATCAAGATTGTATATATCAAAGAAAAATTGCAACAAAATAGAACCAAATGATCAGTATCTTGTTTTGTTAAAAGAAAGTTCACTTTTACATAAATGTAACGCAACAAAAACTATTTTTCCTAGTGTCTGGTAGCCGAGGGCATATCCCTCTGAGTGTCACAAAGACCACATGACACCGGGAAGGCAGTTTTTACTTATCAAAGTAGTGCTGGCCTGGTCTTGATCAAAAAACCTGACTCCACGCCGTCCGAGACCGAGACCAGACCGAGTAAAAATGCCTTCGATTCCGAGACGAGACCCTTAAAAAGTGGTCTGGATACCGGTCTCGAGACCAAGACCGATCTCGAGTACTACAACACCAGTGAAAACAATTCAGACTGAAGCCCATGTTGTTAATAATAATGAACTTCAGAAATGTTCTCAAAATGTACACATAGCATTTGGAAAATAATGTTGCTCATATTCTAGCTGCAGGGTGAAATTAGCATTTCTGCAAGCATCAGATTTTCTACTCCCAGTGCAAAAGTAAAAAGTCAAGAAAGCCTGTGTGGATTCTTTGATTTAAAAAAAGAGGAGAGGAGAGATGAATGGGATCAAAGAAGGTTCCTCTTTACAACACTGAATATACTTATTCATTTTTCTGTAACGCTGTCTTTTTGTCTTTTTTTTTCTGGGTTGGACACATGTGGTAAACACTTGTATAATGTCTTTTCTGGAAGCAGATGACCCAGATGATTGAGCAGAAGTCACAGCTGAAAGTAGTGATTGGAAATGTGTCTCTGTAGAGATTTGAAGTCCCACAGTGGTTGGTGAGCAAGCGGCTGTATCAGAAATTCAGTGAAATGTTAAAAAATAGAAGTGTGGGTCATAGAAAATGTATAACTGGAAAACCTGAACTTTGCTCACCTATTCAAGGTCACAGCACCAGACTGCCAGCAGCATTTTGTGCACAGTCCACACAATACACAGACTGATAACAGACGTTTCTAAATCCAATTTAAAAGCAATATTTTTAGCCCATCACTTTCCCATCAAAGGCTCGTAACTGCTGTCGAATATATATTACAGTAATATTCTGCTTTTCCTACATGTGACGATTCCCCTCAGTGTTTGTAGTAACACTTGTTTGGTTAATATTCATATGTCGTGGAAATCCAGACAATTAGTCAACCCTGTAATATAAAATGACCCAGATTTTTGGGTTTTTTTTCTTTCTGGAGCTAAAGCTGCTGGAGAAGATTCACTCAAATCTCAAATGGACCAAGATCAAACAAATCAAGTCTGCATTTCTACAGTTCAGGGGGAGTTACCAGACTGGACAGTACAACTCATTTCTACTGTAGGCTTCAAATACAGTAGTACAGCTGAGAGCTGAGGGACACAAACCTTCTCCAGAAGCCAAGAAAAGAGACCTCCTTCCTCTGAACAGCATCTACTTGTTTGATCGAGGAGCCTTGAAACTGCCTCCCACAGGAATGACTGAAAAATGTGAACTAAGACGAGAGTTGAGATCACTCTTTGGGAATCTGGTAAAGTTATCCAGACAACTGCACTGCAACAGCAGGATGTAAATGATGATGTTTGAGGCAGTTCACCAGACAAAAAAGCTGCGTTCAAGCATTGGCACTGTGGGAAGGTGCAGCATGAATGTGAGGGTCATGGCTCAGGGTCAAAGAGACATGTTTGGCAAAGTAAGGTAAGGAAAGTATTAATCTTAAAGGAAGAGCAGCAACAGGAGAAGATTGGGGTTTGATGTGAAAGCAGTGTTTGTGTTGTCTCTCAACTCCCAATAACCTGAATAGTGACTGAGTGGAAGCCTCAGGCAGGAAAGATACACACAACCAAGTCCAGAAGTGTTAACAAGGTGGTCCTCAAAAAGTTGAATTAGCTTGACTGCAACACAAATGAAAGAAAAACTAAACTGCACTGATGCATTCTTCTCTGTAAATCACATAAACACAAATAAATTCTTGGATACACTTCTGCAATCTGAAAAATATTTGTCTTGTTGATGTCTACCTTTGGTTCTGTGCAATCACACTGAAGGACCTGCAAACACCATCTTCCTAGACACTTGCCAGACACTCGCTGTTTTCCAGTAAATATTTTTGCACATGCATATCTGCTTCTTACAATGTGTGTGTGTGTGTGTGTGCGTGTGTGTGTGTGTGTATATTCCAGTGAGTCTAAATCTGGGAGAATGTACCGATAGACAACTTGTACGTGACCTAGAAACATGCGAGCACCAGTCAGTCAACGCTGTTTACTCTAAAGCTGATGAATAAATAAGCATCACTATTCTCCTGAGGTGAGAACATTTCAATGTAAAATCACACCTCTGGGTCCCAGCACATCAATTACTGCTACACAAATATCAACAATCAGACATACTGACACAACAATTATATTCATATTATGTATCAATTTGAAAGATGATTGCATATTAAACTTGATTAGCAAATTAGTCTGAAGGTACCAGGTAAGAATAACCACTGAGAGATAGTCTGAGATGTTTTATGTGAATTGTAGAGCAAACTTTTAACTGCAAGGGTGAATGAGAAAGTTTGCTGTGCCCTACAAACAGTATTATCTCCATTAATCTTGTTTAACGTATATAAACATCTCAGCTGCTGGAGACCAAACCCTTAAATAAGCTTTGGTGTCTTACTTGAAGTGTCAGTGAAGACAATAATATATTTCTAACCAAGGGATCAAAGGAGTCCCGTCCTAATCTCAGTATAATAACCACATAACCACAGTTTATGAATTACTTGTCCAACAGACTCTGTGTAAAACACACATCACTCAGACAGACGAGACAACGCAAACAATCCAAACACTGCCCCTCAGAGAAAAGCATGACACCCTGTGGGAGGGACACACTCGCAGACACACAAACTGTTGTATCTGTGTTGTGACAAATGAGAGCAGACACCTGGCTGGCTTCAAATTCAGTGCATTTAAAACACCAGCGCCTCCCTAAAGTGTCTCCTCCTCTCTGCGAACGAGCTGACTGACAAATGTAACCACAGCCTGTTTTTGATACTTCCTGGTGGTTAATGAGGCGAGGCTTCATCTGAAAGCCTCCTGCTACTCTGAGGAACATTTTTACACGTTTGCTAAGCCATTAAAGACGGTAAGACCTGGATTGATTTTTGGGTCACAGGCTGGAGGACACAGAAACACTACGAGGACGTCAGGTTTCGAAGAGGGTTTAACATCTCTGGAAATCATCTGTGTGGGGAGAGTGAGCAGCCTCCTGACAAAGTGCCTCAGTGGAGCCGCACTAAATAATCTGGATTATACAGAAACACTTAAACATACAAAGTGTTGGTTAGTGTAAGATTGCACACAGTGATACAAATTCAACCCAGTGCAGTGCAAAGATCTCAAACTCCTCAGTGTGTGTGATAATGCACAAGGATTTTACAAGTGTGTGTCAAAGGTCCAGTAGGTCTGTATGTAACAGAAATGAAACAGAATTTATTACAGTTTCATAAGCACAGGTCCACTGCAGGATGAATCTCACTCCATGGTTTTCAACAACTTCTAACATGCAGACAGAAAAACACACAAAAGTTAAAGTCATAAAAAATGACTCTATTTGTGTTTACACATATTAGTACTCTGTTTGCAATTTGCTTTTTCTCCATTATTTTCATTCTTAGACACATTTCCTCCAGCCAGTGCACCACTGTGATTCACTACATGACACCAGCATCCTTACTTGTGGTGAACTCTGTTCAAACTTTAACTTCCTGTTACAGCTACTGCAAGATTTAAACTTGATATCGTGTCGCCGCTCTCACACTGCCCACACTGTGACACAAAGTAGGGCTGAACAATTTGGAGGGAACATCTAATTGTGATTTCTCTGCAGAGACTGTATTTGAAAAGGACGAACCTGATGTGACGCCACAAGGAGTTTGGTATTTGAACGTCACCAGCCGTTGGTTGTTTGGAAGCTGAAGTGACCATATTTGGATACAAAGAGAGGAGAGAGGAGGGATGTGTGACTGTTGAATCTGAGGGTGCTACCCAATGTGTATGAGACTAACCCCACCTCTAAATCTGTGTTTTTGAAGTCTAAAAGAAACCAGCATCCTGTGGTCATCAGAAGTATCACACTTTTTTATACTTTCGCGTTGGCTTAATTTTTGAAACACAGTAGCTACGTCACTTTCTATACACAGTGGATGTTTTTCGGACGAATATTGATTTTGTGGTTATTTATGTCTTGTATCTAAAGTCCAGCTGCAGTTCACTACTCAGTGTGACAGGTTAATCACATGTAATGAAGCATTAGCACAGGTGTGCATAGTGAGAGGTTTTTGGATCTTGGTTCCCTTACAGAAGAGTACATGAAATGTATAAATGTTCACTTTAACACTGGTTTTGTCTCTCCCATCGTGTTTCTTTGTCCTCTCCGTCCTCTTTTGTTTAAGTCTCTGCAGGTCTCTGGAGCTGCCTGTTCCTGAGCGATGGAGCTTCATGGATCTGGGGCCTGACTGACCAGTCCATCCTGACCTGGCATGATGACCAGCATCTCTTGTCTCTTCGCACTATCTTTCTGTCCCTCTCTCTCCCTGTCCTTTTGTCTCTGCCTGTCCCCCTGGTCGCCGTGGCAGCGGGGCCCCCCAAGAGTCCAGTCTGCCAGAGGTTTCTTCCTGTTAAAAGGGAGTTTTTCCTTCACACAGTCGCCAATTGAAAAATTGCTTTCTCTCTGGGGGAACCGACTGAAAGTTTTTCTCTCACTCTAACTTGTTGCCATTACAAGGCCCTGATTGACTGTCTGAATTCTTTATTTTTACTACTCTAAAGCATCATTGAGCATTGTTAAAGGCACTCATAAATAAAATTTATCATTATTATTATTAGCATGTGAGACGGCACAAAATATGAATTTCTCTACATTCTATACAGACAAAGAAAGATATCAACCGTTTATGTTTTCATAAAATGTTTTAGCACACAGACCAAATACAAAACATGTGACTGTGTTACATTAACTTGTTGTTGCTTCAAGCTTCCTAAATATCTGGTGTCTGCTCAAACTGTCAAATCATTTAAATCAGGATTGCAAACACTGTTGTTTATTGAAGCTTTCTCATGAGTTATTCACCCCTGTTCCCTTAAGGCACTTTTATTCAGTCAGCACCTTGTTTTATTTCAATGATTTTAATGCCTTTTGTTTTTAAATGCTCTTTTATTGTCCTAGTATTTTGATTTAGTTCCATGATTTTACAGTAATTTTTAATGTCTTAGTATTTTGTCTTAATTTTATGATTTTACTGTAATTCTCATTTGCTTCATGTGTTTCTATGCCTCTGTAAAGCACTTTGAATTGTCTTATGTATGAATGGTGCTACACAAATAAATTTGCCTTGCCTTTGATTCAAAACTAACTCATCATTCAGCCCAGCCCCACACACACACAGATGATCACACGTGGAATACAAATGACTGCTCCTCACCACATCTATGATCTGCAGCAGTGTGAGGCCCAGCTCCACCAGGATGGCGGCTGAGTCATTGACCACAGGTCTCTCTAAGCGATTGTAGTTAGCAAGCAGCTCCTTGTACAGCCTCCTCTGGTGCTCCCCCTGCAAGGACCCTGGAGGAAATAAGGATGAGGAAAGGTCATTTATGTGGTGATAACACTGAATGCAAAACATTATCTGAGCAATTTCATCAAACATAAGCAAAAGCAGTTAGCGCATGCTGTACGAGTGAGTTGAAGACAGACCCCTGCGGCCACTGGAGACAGTTACTGAAGGTCACTCCTTGATTAACAGATTGTGTGTGCAGTTTTTTTTTTGCATTTTTAAACCATAAATCTAGTACAAAGGATTTTTTTTTGAAAGACCATCAGGGGTTTGGCTCTGACCATATCTTTCTTTGGACCCTATCCCTGTGTACTTAGGCTGAGTTCTAGTCCAAGAAGCAGGTTTAATGGTCTCTCTAACCTTTTACCCTTCCTCTGTTGGCACCAGGCTGCAGCCAGATTATAATTTACCTTGTAGAGGCTCAGACACACTGCCACATGCTGCTTTCACTCCTCCCATAAACCTACCTTTTATATGAGCAGTGTATAAGAGGAGAGTGTGTACAGCATGTGTTGAATGAATAAATGAACACATGCTGACATCTGCATATACATCTGTGGACTAACACACACACACACACATACACACACACACAGAGCAGCAGGACTGTGAGTTGGTGTAGTTTTAAGGTCTGGGGTGATTAGGATGATGTGTTTGTTGGCCCGACTTTCATCACCATTATTGATCCTCTCTAGCTCCCTTTCCATACACATTTAGCACTATCCATTTGTCCCAAAATAAAGAGACAGACACACACAACCACACTCTCTCTCTCTCACACACACACACACACACACACACACACACACACACACACAATCAGACCACATTGTTAATGACCTTGAAGCCACTGATCTGACAAAAGTTAATTTTACAGACATAAAGCGCAACAAGGCCGAAACTTCCCACTGCAAAAGTGTCTTAAGTTACCTACTTACTGTAATAGTCTCAGTTTGAGCTTTCACTTGCTTGTTGAATTGGTGGTTTGTACTTGTATAAACTCTGCTGGTTAAGCAGTAGACTACACACTAAAAGGTGCTGGGTTGTTTTTATACAGAACTGGGTAAGTACTACCTACATGCTGGGTTAATTTGACCTGGAAAGATGGTCTGTTTTTACCCAGCATTTTGTTGTTTTTACCCTAATTGTGTTGTTTCACCTTAGATTTTGTTGTTTTTACCCAGTATTTTATTATTGTTATCCAGTATTTTATTGTTTTTACTCGACATTTTCTGGGATTTGGTTATTTATACTCCCATCTTGCTGAGTTAAATTAACCCACCATGTAGTTAGTCAAGCATTTACCCAGTTATGTGTTAAAACAATCCACTATTTTTTAAGATGTGTTTGCCAATTTGTTGATTTCGGGAGGATTAAGCAAAAAAAAATCCAATATTTTACATCAAACATCGTCTCTTTATTGAAATATTCAAAGGCAGATCACTGACTTACTCTGACAGAAACATCTCCCTTTAAAACACTTGGAGTGAGTTAAATGATATTAGAAACAGGTAATATTGAGAGATGAAAGTTGTATTCTGCATAATTCACTTGTAATAGCAGACAAGTTAAAAAAACACTAGCAGCTTCTTATGAATCTTTTAATTAACACACTAATTATTGGTGCCTTTCTCCAATGATGCAGTGAAGAAACGTTTGTCTTTGTGACAATCTTTTGATTACAGTCAGCTCATTTGGATTGTGCATGAGAAGAAACAGTTCAACTGATTAAAGGGGGAGGTTTAGTCAGAAACTAAGCAATTGGACCAGAGCAGTTTGTGTTTAGTTTTTTTCTAAGACTTACTACCAGCTGCTGCAACAGACTGCAAGTATGTCCTGTGTTCACACGGCAGGCACAAGAGGTACTACAGAGATTATGTCCTTCATATGTAAGGTAGATCTGTTTAAAGACTGAGACTGAACTGTTTCCTTCACTCTGATTTTCTGAAATAAAAACCACAGAAACTGGTCTGCAGCATGTTAACATTACAAACAGATACTGTAATACATCTACAAATCTGCACACACAGCAAACGTCTTCCTATTATGTACACAGTCTGTGCTCAGGATGTCACCTCTATGCACAAATGAGTCCATCATACAAACACACCAAAGTAAAATGGTGGATGGATGGCAGAACAGAGTATCAGAGACAGACAGAGATGAGACATAAGGAGGATTACAGAGGAGCATGCCTTTGGCCTAGCATGGTGCTGATTGGCCCATTAAAGTTGTAATGAGAAGAGTTATGGCAGGATCGAGCCTGAGGTCAGAGACAGAGACGCCGCTGGAAGCTGCTCAGCACAGCAAAATCCCTTTCACTGCTCATAAGAAGCCACACAGACTAATACATCAGAGGTTATTCTGTCTGTTGGTGGGTCCATCCACCCAGTGTGCACTACATACTCTGAACCACCTTCAGAAGCAGATCCTCTGTCTGTGAACATGTTTGCATTGACGTAAAGGCAAAGGCAGGTTTTTCTCATGGGTTCGGCAAAGACAAAAAAAAAACCTCAATAAATCAATAGACAGAATAAGAGTCATAAATGTTTCCGTATACGCACAATAAAATTTGCATAGACACGTGCGTACAAATTCGAACACAGCGTCATCCACAGCTGTTCTCCTCCAACCCCTCTCCAGTGTGTTTGTTGTGTTTTTTATTACTGAGAAAATGAGAACTGAGGGCCAAACAAACATAGCTGAACTAATAAAGTCAGTGAGGAGCTCAGTCTCTGTTGCTGCATGTCTCATAAAACTGTGTTCAGGAGGAATTAAATAATCAAATGAAATAAACCACTGTGCCAACTTTAATTCGCAAACAACCCGTGTGCGGCGTACGCTGGGGATGAAGGAATAGATCCATGTGTCTTTTTTTTTTTCTTTTTTTTTTTTTAATCATCTCACTAATGAAGCTGATATGAGAAGCTGGCATGAAGACATCATTTTCTAAACACAGCAAGAGGCGTCATCAGAAAAACTCCAGCAGGGGGAATGAGTGAGGGAGGTAAAGGGAGCGGGGGAGCTGCAAGATTTGTCGTTTGTTCAGCACCTTCTTCATTTATCTCCCTGTTCTACACCTTTGTCCTTTTATTTAAACAGCGTGATGGAAAACAGTCTGGAGAGGTTTTCCTCAGAGTAAAGACAAAGGAAAAACATCAAGAGCACTCAACAAAAGCCTGATTTATTCTCATTTTATTGTTGTAATATTAATCTAATAGTTTGACAGAATTAACCACAAAGTCTATGTGACGCCCAAAATCTAACGTGAGAACTTGAATGACTGTGTGGACAGTGTTGCTAATTATTTGTGTAGAATCCTCTTTATTACTCTTTTCCTCTTTCACTTTACAATAGGCAATAACTAATTAACTCCATGGAAAGTAGAGGATCAGGGCTGATTTGGTTTCTCCCTCTTGTCCCACACTTGTTACTAAATCCACAGTCACTTCAGGGCAGATGGATGAAGAAAACAATAAAATACAGTATGCTCCAATGTTATAATCCTAAAGGGAATTATAAAAGATTACTGTTTATAACTCACTTAAACAATATTCATCCAGGAGAGTAATTAACATCCCATAATGTCTTGCTTGGAGAGGATTGAGATAAGCATGACAAGGCACCTACAAGGTCACTTTGATAGAATGTGATCATGTTTATTAATAACACTACGACTAAACAACACAAAAAGAGGTAAATTAAATGAGTACCAGAGTCATTGTTTCATTCAACATGAATATAATTCAAACTAAAAGCACAACAGGTTATTTACAGGTCACAAGAATAAAACACCAAATTTGAAGTGATGAAGGTGTGAGCCAGGTCTTGGTCTGGTATGATATAATGGTGAACATGTTAACATTAATTGTATCAATAATGATAGATTTCCATAAATAATAAATAAATAAAACCTTGACTAAAACTGACACTGGATCTTATCTTAAAACTGCTTTTAAGTTTGCATTTTTGTTGTTTTTTGTTCTGTGTCTTACTGGAAATGGCTTAAATGTTCCCCTCCTCCATATGATTGGTTGTGTATAGATTTTGTGGTGATGGAGAGGTTTGGCTCTTTTGTGCTGGTTTGCTTAGTAACTTACATCAGTACACTGGTGTGTGATTTAAGTCCTAAAAACAATAAAGTCACTGTAAAGTCACATCAAAGGTTGTTGCTTTTTAATCTCATTGAGTGGCACTAGCAAATGATGAGTCGTGTTTATCCCAGTTGTGTTTGCAAACTATGACGTGATGCAAAAGGAGATTCCAGTCCTGACGGTCAAAGGTGGAGGACACCACCGACTTCATAGACACCAGATCCTGTATCATCTTCTAGGACTATGAAGGAATAACTTGAAACTTCAAAAATACTTTTCTGCTGATGTATTTAACATTTGAAGAGTGAACTGTTGTCACTAAACTGGATCATTAACTTCATTCTTGATGCCACTTTACAGTAGTTGGTTTGATGTTTGTGTTGCTTTGATGTATACCATCACACAGCCTTACAACTATTACTTTTAGTTTCTCGGTAAAGAGACAGAACAATACTGTATATAGAACAATCCTCAGTATTTTCAGTCAAACATCATGTAAGTCATTACAGGAAATGTGAGGGGTCACTGTTAAATTAATGATGATTTGCTCAGTACCAGAAAGAAAATCAACATGTTCAGGGTAAACCATCTGAAAGTATTGTCATTAGAAGCAGAGAAGGTCAGAATCAAAAATATTCAGCCTGACAATGGCACTGTAAAATGAAGTGAAATGACTATCCCTACTAATCCTATCCTTACTATTTAAAAAGGTCACAAACGTGTCCTATATACAGCAGCACTGCAGAGCTCAGCCCATAATGAACATAAAGGTGGATTATTGGAGATGACAGCATTGCTGGGCAGAATTGGCGAAGATTTGTAAAAGTCAGGTTTATATTTTAGCCAGGGACACTTACATGAATAAATACACATGAATATTAAATCTTAAGTTTTTTCTTAAGTGAAATTAAAATATTATGAACACATCATGTAAGGAGGATGCTGGAGTGGACGAGGAAGCTGCAGTTTGTACAACTTCACGAGCAAAGTAATGGTGAGATGCAGTTAATGGCTGAGCTGTTCACCTGCATGTATATGACTGGATGTTTGGAGTCAGGTGATCATCACAGAGCTGGTGAATGAGTCAGTGAAGCATGAATGAAACAGCTAATGCCAATCAGTGAGTGCAAGTAAAGAGTCAGTCTGCCTGAACTAAAAGCCCATTAATCCCTGATTTAAGTGTTTCTGCTGTTGAGAGTCACCTGCAAATATTTAAGCGTTTCATGACTGAATATGTATAAATATATGTATTTTATTTATTCTACATGGTTCATTAATATTTACAATAAAACATAAGCACCTGCAGCTTTCTCAGAGCACTGGTCAGGTGAACCTGGACTATGACGCTCAATGAGAAAAAATCAAACATCACAGAGAGACAAGAGAGAGGGAGTGAGAGAAGAAGGATGAGAGTGATAGAGAGCAGTGGTGTGATAATCAGCCCTGTCGAGCAGGTCGTGGCCCACTGTGTTTCTGTGCTTTGTTTGTCTCCCTCCCAGCTGACTGCTTTTGGTTCAGTTGGACCACCTGCTTACCCTGTACATATAAATATCTTTATCAGCATTTAAACACTGAGGCATCCAGCAGGGGATGGCGGCTGACTCACCTTTCATGAATAACAATGTTTCAAATAAAAACATATATAAAAGTTTAAAATACCCCAAACTCAAATCTGTCAATACTTGTGTATCTGTGTCACTCTGCAGACAGTGGAGGACAGAGACAGTTCAAGACCACAGCTCCCAATTAGTCCAGTACGAACACCACAGTGAGTACAGATAAAGATCCAGCATCACAGGCTCATGGACAGCAACAGCAGCGTTTCTGAATCCTACAGAAAACACTAAGGTCAAAACAAAGCAAGTTTTTTAATTTTTTTCCTTAAAACTTTAAATGACAATCAAAACACAGGTCATAACAAATCACATTAAATGACATTACTGCAGATAGTTTGCTACCCCCAGCTGTGACAGACACCCAGAAATAATTCACTGTTGACTCTCCTCGTCTCATCTGTCTTCATTTCCACTTCAAACATTCCCCAGAAGCAGGTGACAGATGGTTTTCACATTGTTTTGTGTGTATTTGTGTTTAACCCTGTATACAGAGATCCCTGTTAAACTAACTCCACTGATCCAGCACTGTGATGTCACCCTGAGGTGCATATAAAATTAGTTCTAGTTAACAGTAATGGGCTGAGCCAGGCTGCTGCGAAGCACTGGAGGGTCCCTGAGGGCATCACCATCCAAGGGGACAAAAATTAAAACTTAATCATCAGGTCTCCTCTGAGACCAAGCCACATTTATCTCTGTGTTTCCTTGACATCAACATTTAATAGAAGAATATTGGATGTGAGAATAATCACAGATTATTCTGAAAGAGAAGACAGAGGAAATGAAAAATGTGAGACACATAGAGATGTAAATTCAGTCTGTATAGCTCTATGCATGTGAGGCAACCTGCCCAGAAATGTATCAGTCTGTCTTTCAATCAGTGGGGAGTGGGAGAAGTGTCGGAGATAAAATTTTAGAGCAGGGGTTGTTTTAAGGATGGGACTCACTGATTTGTGTCCCAGGGTGGTCTAGAAGAAACTGTGATTACAACAACTATTACTGACTTTGAACGAGGCAGCTCACAAAAGTGTTAAGGACAATTTTGCTGAGTGTCCACTTGAAGGAAGAGGAGACTCAAAAATTGAACATGGAAAAACTGCTGCTGTGTTTGAATAGACTCTTGAAGGTTGAAAAGAAAATATAACAGAAATTATTTGAGTTATTTAAATGCTTTAGCACAGTCTTCTTCTTTTTCTTTCGGCTTTTCCCTTCAGGGGTCACCACAGCGAATCATCTGCCTCCATCAACCACTATCCTCTGCATCCTCTTCTCTCACACCAATGACCTTCAAGTAGATGTAAATGCTTTAAAGCTGTGTAAATATTACAACTTAAAAGAATAGAAAACCCATGGCCAATACAGAGTTAGATTATGACAGAAAGGGTTAGAAAAATCCCTCAAGTTTCCTGATTGGTTGAAATGCTCTGACATCACAAGGGCTCAGCATGTGGAAGCTACACATGTTGAAGCAGACTGCTGCATAGCATCATGGCAGCCCAGTATTGACATTAGGACAGCCATACAAAAATGCTCACACCTTTTTCATACATAGTCACATATACCAGATTTTTTTCTTATGACCTCTCAATATAACAAGCTACCAACCCATGCATGTATTTATGTTTTATTTTCTATTCCTTTAAGGTCAACTTCTTTTTTGGTTTAAGAGTTTTGGTCAAAGTACTGTTTCTAAGCTCCTTAACAAACTATTAAGCTTCAGTTAAGTCAACCCCCTGAGAAAAATACTTAGGTGTATTCAAAATCTCGCCCTGAAAAGCCTCTCAGTCGACCTTGAGTTATGTTTTTGCCTGGAGTATGTGTGTGCAGCAGGATGGGTCGGCTAAATGTTCGACTTGTCAAACAATTATTTTAATGTGCATAATTAGCAACCTAAATTTACAGATACTACACTCTTACATATTCAGTCACTGTCTAGTTGACTCTGATGTATAGCTGAGACTGCAATACTTTTAATTGGTAGATAATAAATGGATAGACGGAGTGGTCATATTGGCCATAGCTGGAGAGAGAGTTGTGTACATCGCAGGGAGATAAGTGTGATCTGCAGCAGTTTTAAATGTCATGGAAAATCTGTAAAGTGAAAATCAGAAGAAAATGTTCCCCATCCTCCCTCCTTTACTGCCTTTAAAGGGTACATCTCTCATCTTAATTTTTTACACTACTGCCACCCCTTTGATATTCATCTCTATCTTGACTGTACTTCTCTGTCTCTTTATAAACCTCCTAAATTGTGTGATATATTTCGTGCACCCTTTGTGTCTCCCTGTTTCTTTCAGGTTACAAAGAATCAAGCCCAGGTGATTGGTGCTGTCACCGGTGAGTTAGCATCATCTGCACAGAGATTTAAATACTCTTAAGGCAGAGGGCGAATGAGGCCAAATAAACAGGTGGAAGGTGACCACAGTAAACTGATCTGTTCCAACTGTGAAGCCAAAAATATATTTGTTAGGGTTGCATCCAAGCACATTATTCATCTCTCTTCCTGTCACACATTCACACATTAACATATACTGAGAAATTCAGCTTTGCGATTCTGTCCCATTTGAATATTTTTTACTGGGTCAGTGTGTTCAGATGAGGTTTCCAAACACACTCATCATACAGGCTATCTCTACACAAACAGCTGGAGGGACTCGTTCTCAGTCTCTCCTCCTCTGTCTCTCTCTCTCTCACACACCTAATAGACATATATCCAAACAAAAAACAGCAACGCTATTTTAGGCAGAGCACTAAATGACCACCTCTTACATCAGGGTGTTTTAGTGCCCCTGATGCGTTGAGCTAAACCCATCCAGACTGAGCTGCTTTCCAACACACACCCACAGGAAGCACAGACATGATCATGGCTTTGTTCCTCAGTCTCTTTCTGCCAAGGTAATCTGCCATACTTATGTAGATTAGGTGATCTATTATAATATAAGATCGGATTTTAGTGCTTTTATGCTGTAGGGAAATCCAAAAATGATGTCAACAAACTGCCTGCAATGATTAGTTAGTCAAAAATGCATGAGTGGATATTACTGCAAAGTAAACTGCAAATGCAAAGGCCGAATGTGGTTCTTCTTTTTACCTGCATAGAGGAGGTCATGTGTTTGTAAGTCTGTCCATACGTTCGCAGCATTATAGAAAAACTACTGAACAGGTCTTGACAATTTTGTGTTAGATATTATATAGATGTATATATTACCCAAGGAACAAGTTATCAAACTTTAAGCAAGATCAGATGAAATCCTGTCAGAAAAAAACAAAATCCCTGAGAATAATTATTGGTTACAGTGAACAAATGTTTGAACAAGACATTTTACTACAAGAGGGCAGCAGTGTTCAGACAGCATCACATTTTGCTCTGGGTGCTTTGTGGGTGTTAGTCTGTCTTTATACAATATTCACATGTCCAATTGTAGGGTCAAAAATATTTCTCCTCTAATCACAACGGTTTGTAGCAACTACAAAGAGATTTATTTAACTGCAACTCCAATGTAAGAGACAAAAAAATAAAAACTACTCTATTCAATACATGATGCATTATTAAGTTCAACCAAAGCTAAAAAAAGACTTTTAAAAAGTCCTTCTTTGAATTCCTCCACTTTCACTTAGACAGGAAACAGTATCCACAGGGAAAAAAGACAGATTGAATGAGATAATAGAGTTTTTTCAGGTGGTTGTACTCGACTGTAACTGAAAGGTGCCATGGCCAAATCTGAGAGTGACATAACAATAACTCTGCTGCTGTTTATCTACAGCTGGAGTTTAACTGGCTGCATCAACTGTTGTTCACACCAGTGATCTTGCTGCGAGACAGCCTCTGTGGACGGGGTTAACACGGGGCCTCTGGTGTAGCTGTGGGCCCCTGAGCTTCCAAATAATGTAACATGAATCCTGGCAAATAAACAACCACAACACTGTAGAGCTATGGTGACAGAATAGAAATTAAAGGCTTTAAAACAGCAGTTCACTTCAGTTTAATTTAACATTAATGTTATTTCTTTTGAGGCTTGTCCCTAAAAAAAGCACATAAAACACTTACATAAACTCACACCAGTGCCACAGATCCCTCATTACTTAATCTTAATTCATAAAACATGCCTGCTAAACCAGACAAATGTACACAAAAAGCCAAATCTCTCATCTAGTCTGGAGCATAAAAAGGCTCTGATCCCCAAACGCTCTGAGACTGAGAGCTGAACCTGGAAGGGGGAAGGACTGTGCTGCACAAAGAAGCTGCTGACAGACCGTCACTCCCTGCGGGCCTGGAGAGTCTACACCACGACAAATGCTACATATCTGGAGCCTTTCTGATGCAAATATCTCGTGTTAGCGTGCGTGAGTCTGTCGGGGAGGAACAGCAGGAGACAATGAAACAGTAGCATAGAGGCCAAACTTCGGCAATAACTGTGGTTTGTCTGAAGCCGTGTTACATTTGTTGAGCACAACTGAAACCTTGAAGCTGGAATAATGAACACAATGGAAAAGACTATGGACACAGGCAGTTAGTTTGCAGATGTGATTGCCTGTAAATTTAGTTCAAAAATAGAAAGGACTTACTTCAGTCTTCGTTTCTTTAGACATTTTTCACAATATTGAAAAATAACAGCAGATAAAACACTCAGGTCCATCATATAGTGACACTACTAAAGTCCTGCACCTCAGATTTTAACCTTTTAATTCTGAGTATATTGTCAGCAACAGGTCTGCACATGCCTCTTTTGATTACCGTAATTATGTCACAGATTGCGCAATCAGAAAAATTCCAACAGTTCCGGAGAGGTGAGATGTTGCACTATACAGTGAATATGGTGTCATTACGGTAATTTCACTAGCACCTCTCTCAGAAGCCGGAAAAACAGCTCATTTACTGTATACTACCTGTGGTAAGAGTGTAGTAACAGTGACGCTGAAGCATGAATAGCAGAAAAACACAAAAACAGAATTTGATTTTAGAGTTTTAGTGAACAAAAACACTGCTATTGCACATGAATGTTAGATTTTGCATGTTAAATTTGAATTTGAAATCAAAATGAGCATAAAAAGTCCAGGTGGAAATTTGGAGGCTCAGGTGTTAAAGGGTTAACAGAGGTCATTTGTCCCTCCTTTAGGTAATGGCCAACCCCAATGTGAAGAAACAATGGAATCTAGACATGTTTGATGTCTGACAGACTCCAACAAGTGTTCTCAGATGTACATGTATAAGAACCACATTGTCTTTGTCTTCAGTTTGCATGGTCCACACACAGATCTACATAAAAAATTAAATATACAACCAAGTGTTCAGTGATTTAAATTAAGGTCACATCTACACTTGTGATGATATAGCACCTCATTATTTCACTATCAATCATTTGGCAGGGAAGTGAGTCAGTCAGGGGAGGTCAGCAGTGAAGCATCCAGATGTTCAGCAGCTTTAAAACTGCATCTTAACCCAGGTGGCTAACCTGCTCCCAACCCCGCTCCAAAATACAGATGAAGAGGCAGCGAGGAGACAGGAGTCAGAGAAATGAGTTGATGAGACTTGAGTCGAACAGAAGGCACAAAGAAGGCGAACAGAGAAGAAACGTAGAATCAGACAGAGGTGAAAGTGAAGTGAAGTAAAGCAGGCCATCAGAGATCTTTCAGAAGCCTGAGACACTCTGAACGTCAACATGTTGTACAGGTTTCTGATTGTATTTATTTCATTATTACAACCTGAAGACAAATGTTTGTCTTCAGGTAAGTTGGCAAGTAATCAAAAATTAATAAAATGTTTTTATATTTTTCACTTTAGTTTTTGTATTAGATAATATTTGATTATGTTCCTAAATATTTAACTATTGTGTGCTGTATTATATAATGATTATTTTTTTGTCTCTTATCTTTTATTTGTTACAATCATGCTATGTTGCTTCCATACATTTGCAGCTGCCAATAGGAAAGTTATTGGTTTAAATAAAGTTTTCTCCAATCTCAATCGCAGTAAAAATGTCAAAAAGGCCTGAGATGGACAGTATGTCTATGACAAGAAGTAACCTATTAAATCAGCAATGATGGCAGTAAAAGGGCAGACATAAGGGAGGGTGGTAAAGAGATGACTGGACAGTAAAGGAGACCATAGGGGGAAATAGCACAAAATCAGTTTAACATAAGACATTTCAACCTTCTACACTTTATCCAGCTGATGTTTGTAACTTCTCTGTGCATATGTGTGACCATTCATGTGTTTCTCTCAGAGTAAATGGGTTTTGCAAAGTGCATGCACACGTGCTGATCACCATTTTGTGTGTGGGATGCTTAAATGAACTGACGGGCCACAGACTCTCCATTAACACATCATTTCCACCGTCATGTGACTCACTACAGCGGCGAGGAGGGATCAGAGCGTATGGTGTTGTGTGTTAATGGAGGTTTGGAAGGATGGATTCATATAGGAGAGATTTATAATCTATGTCCGAGGGCTCAGAGTCCTAAGACCAGTGGCTGTTTAATCCTAATCCAGGGGTTAAGAACTCTGCTGGAGTGCGACTACCACATCTCCACCATGTTGAACACAACTTGCATTACACTTCTGGAACTAAAAAAGTTTTAAAACTGCTGTTGAATATATGTTAACGCAGCCATATGCAGTTTTATACTTTGAAATTACTTTAAAGGCACCATACCCTGTTTTTGCATCATCAGTAAATGGACTGCAGACCTTACACCACCTAAACACAATGATTAAAATGATGATTAAAGGGCATTGAGAGGAAAGTGGTAGGTACCTATGGGAAAAACAAGAGGACAGCAGACTGTTGAGACGACGGTGAAAGACTTAAAGGAGACAGAAAGAGACACAGAGACAGATGAGATGTTCCTCTGAACTCAAACAGATAATACAACAGCATCTGTGCCAGAAAACTCAACATTTAGTCTGTGATTGTCTGAGTGAGGGTCAGAAAAATAATTTAGTCTGAGAGGTTCCTTATTGCCTAAAAATCCTTTTAAGGTTTTCAGTCATTTAGGTATAAATTCACCCAGTCACACTTGCAAAAGCAGATGTTAAGCCTTCAGTAAGTCACTCTGTCATCTGTCTGCCCATTGTGTCTGTTCATGTGCAGCACAAGTTATTACAAAAAACGTCCTTCAGTTTCAAGGAAACGAACATGTCCTATGTCTCCTGTTTTGGCTATTGTCTTGTGTTTCCCTTGACAGACTAAAGCTTCTTATCAATGGCACAGTGAATGTGCACACACTAGGCTTACAAGCGGCTAGCTGGTTCTTTAATCCCTGAGCTCAAAGCCTCGTGAGCTTCTCTTCTGCTTCCAGCAGACAAATGTGACACATCATGACACCAAATTAGAAGGAGATCCACAGATATCCCATTTGAACAACTCACTGTGGTGTGGGGGTGTCTGTGTTAGATTTTAGGGAGCTATTTAAAAAACAAGTCAACTTAAAGCATTTCATATCTTCTACTCTATTGTATTGTATCCAACTTCATCGTTTCCATTGTTTTATTTTTACATGTGTATCACTAAATTGTATCTTCGAGATTTTTAAAAATTGCAGCAATTCAATAAGAAACTTTGCTTTGCAAAGCCTGCAAAGTTCTCACCTTGTTGGCACATTTTTGTAAATTATCTAAAAGGATAAAAGAAAGAGGAAAACCCTCAAGCTTCTGAGCCTGTGCTGAATATTGTGTAGCTTTGTCTTTTGCAGTGTCTTTAGTAGCAGACAAGATCCATACTGAGAGACAGCAGTACTCTCTATGAAGGGCGATGAAGGCCTCCTGCCATGGCTTAACATGCCATCCATCATCTTTATCACTCCATTTAGTCTTTGTTTCAATCACTAAATCCCATCACCCCACCCACCGTCTTCCCCAGGAGAGGACCACTGACTGGATCAGGACGGCGAGGTGAGGGCAGTGGAAGGTGCAAGGTTTAAGTCTGTACATCGAGGATTTTTGAACATAGTGTAATCACACACACACCAACACACACACACACACACACACACACACACACACACACACACACACACATAAGTAGAGGTTCCAACCCTCTGGAGCTTCAGCAAAGCCGCTGTGTCAGAAACTGGTAAGTAAACAACCCAGATGTTACAGATGATGATGATGATGTTGATGATGGAATGGGGCTTAGGAGAGAATTATAGAGTCATGCATGCACATCTCATTGCACACGAATAAGCAAACATTACTCTCACTGTACACACACACACACACACACACACACACACACACACACAGATGCATGTGTACAGTGTTTAAAAATACCTCTTTGGACAATACATTGCCCTTTTTATAGAGGTACGGGAGCAGACTGCTGTGAAGTACATTCAGGGTGGAAAGTGGAAAATGTATTTAACTAATTCACATATAAAGACTCAGCTGCCAGTGCTTTTCAACACAACATGTGGTGACTATCAAACAAATTACAGTGATTCAGTCTTTTCTGAGCCTCATAACTTCTAATTAAAAACATCAAAAACTTTCATCTGTCATCCAAAGATAAAATAAAAAAATAAAACATGTAAACACTCAGTACTGGTTATTATAATGTGAGCAGGTTTAAATCCTCTTGAAGAGCTTCTCATGTCAGAGAATCACCCAAATCGCAAAAAATCCTTTCAACAAAGACTATATCATGGCTCAGTCATTTATAATCCATTTATTAACGACAAGATATTTTACAAGGCACATGATGAACCAGTATTATTAGTTGGTCTGCAAAAAAAAACTTAATTAAACACGACTTTCCCTCGGACCTACCTCTGAAAAGAATGGCTGTCCAAATATAAAATCCAACCGAACATGGTCCCCAAAACTTGTGGCACCGCATCCTGGCACCGCTCAGTGAACTCCTCCTGTGCCCGGCAGTGGGCTCTCAGTGTCGGCTACACGGGAACTCCGCTCCGGCGTGGCGGTGGGATGAACATGAGGCTGCTGAGAGACGAAGAGGAGGGAGGACAGTGTGTGAGATATAAAAAAAAAAAGAGGGAGACTGACAGACAAGAGTGTGGAGTTGGGATTGGCGCGTTCACGCTTCTTCAGACACAAACACGCACACACTCACACATATACAGCACAGTGCTGCACGGGCACGCGCATCCCAGCCGGAGATAACCAGAAACATGGCTGCATGGAAGTTCACAGGTAACACCAGCGATGATGATGATGATTATGATGACTTGTGATGAAGCTTGTGGGCTGCAGTGTTGAGTAGGCTATTCTAATGTACATTTAATAAGATAGTATTTTTTCAACATATAAATTTCATACTAATGAGACGTTATGGACTCAAGCTCTGCTTAAATTGCATGAAGCCAATGGTCTACATTTCGTGTCTTTATTTTTCTACTTACAGAAGTGTATTAACAAAGCAATAATTATTGATGATAAGTGTGACAATTCCGGGCTTACGTCACAAAATACGTCACAGGTCAAAATGGCGGTCAAGACGGTGAAAACAAACTTTCCGCCCATAGAAAAACATTGGACTTTGGGTGGTTGTCATTTGATTACTGAAGATTATTTTGATTTGACATTGTTTAGAAATGTCCTTTGACTGCTATAACAACCTGCCTGCAGGGGCAAAAGTACGATATAAACGCAAATTGGACTGAATTGGTCTAACTTTAGATGACTGTACTTACAAACAGCCAAGAGGCACTTGGAGTAACGACCCGACCCAATGGCCAGAAATGGAGCACGGCGACCTGTACACCGATCTCATTGACACCCCAGGTAAATTTTTCATCAGTTATATTAAGTTTTAAGATGTGTTATAATGTTTAAAATATAAGTTATTCAGATCTGCATACTCTATTCTAATCAGTACTCAGTATATAAGATTGATAACTAGCTGTAATGCTGACGAAGTGATAATAACAAGATTTATTTACGCTTTGTTTGATTTAATTTAATTTAATTTTATTTTATCCATTCAGAACCGTCCATTTCCACTCTTTTCACAGCATTTACCCACTTTTCTGTCGTTCTGTGTCCGTGGGAAAAGTATAAAAGGAAAGCTTAGTCTCCATCATGTTGGGGTTGGAACCGCGCAACAACTTTTTGGCATGATTTTCTGCAAAGTTTATCTGCTTCTCACAGGCAAACACACGAGAAAATGGCGTTTGTTTTCACCGCCAAACGCGCGGTGCACTGTGGGTATTATCTGCAGTGCCCGGATGTTCGGAATTGTCAATACTGTAAAAAAGTAAAAGAGCTAAAACCCTTGAATATTATTTTGGTTAATATTATAGAAATTTTCTGTGTTATGTGTTGGAAGCTAAGGGTAAAATTTAATGTTAAAAATCTAAAGGCAAAGCTGAGTTGATGGGGCAGTTTGAGGGCATTGTTTCATTTGGTAGAGGTGGGAGCCTCCCTTTATATGGATGCCTGTGACGTTGCGTTTGGTGTGTGGTTTGAGTGAGCTACAGGTGTGGGAGCACACAGATTTTTTTACCTGTGGACAACATTGACATGTATTTTTTTGCGTGGGATAAAAAAACTTAAATGGATTACATCATCTGCGTCCTAAGTGTAAGAAACCTTACACTCCTGTGGTTCAGTGTGGCTGTATAGGCATGTTGAAGACAGCCGCTACAATACGTATATATTAATATAAATCATCATTACCTTTGCAAAGGAGGTGATCACCTGGTTGACTCTCTGTCTGTCTTTCTGTCAGTAAAATATGGAAAAACTTCTAAACAAACTCAATGGACTTTGTTGTGGGGATATAGGGAACTATACCAGGGGAACAAGATCTTGTCCAAAAAATCCACAATACTCAGAAAATCTCCATCTCTCATAATGAGTTTTAAAAATTCAGAACTTATCTGAATTTTAATGATAATGCCAACAATCTGACTCAATCTGGAGAAGATCAGACACAGGTTATGCCTTGGTGTGGGTTTGTAGTTTGTTATTTGTTACTATTAGATGCTTTCTTAGTTAAAGCATATGACACTTTTGCTCCAGTTAAGAAGATTTTGCCATTAAGATTTTAGAAATACAATCCAATTTTTAGCTTTTTTCCCCAAAGAGTCAGTTTCATGCCAATGTCACGTCTGCACTGTAGGTTACAATGAGGATACTTGGACATGAAGCACTTGGACATGAAGTTTCATGCCAATGTCACGTCTGCACTGTAGGTTACAATGAGGATACTTGGACATGAAGCACTTGTTAACAGCAAGTGTGGTTGTATTTGTTGTTAAAAAGTTTGTCCATCAGTGATTGTCAATTAGTCGTGTTGTTAATTCTGTACAAAAGTCAAAGTGTAAAAAAAGCAAATTGTCGTTTTACAGCTACTGTCCCTCAATGAAGATTAAAAAAAAAAAGTCTGGCATGTCACCAATATTTATTTTATCACAAAGAATAAAACCACTATATCTGATGTGAATGACTTGTTGCACGACCCCAAGAGGCCAAAGAAGAGGCTTAAATCAAATACAAGACCGTGGACTTGTAGCTGCAAAGACCAGAAAGACACTCATCACTCTCCTCACTGTTTGTCTCTGTGCTGGACGGGAATAACTTGGCCATAAAGCAAGCGTGGATCACCAGCCAGCCCTCCTTCTCCCGCAGCTGTAGACTATCATTTATGAATGTGCCGCTTGTCACGCTGCAATTTCCCACTTCCTAGTGTTACAAAGAGGTTCATCAACTACATTTTTGTCATATTTGTCTCCTTTTTTGTGCCAGGCTGGCTCATAATCAAATGACCTATTTATTCCACTCCATAAATAATTTCAGTCATAAATAGGATCCGACATGCAATGAGGGGGAACACTGCATATTCCTCCAAATGTTCTCACCGCCTGGCTCCCTTTCTGCCTCTCTGCTCCCTCTCAATGGAACAGGAGCTTATTATCTAAGAAGCAGGACTGCGCCAGTGGTGTTAGACCAGTTTTTTGCTATTTTTCATACCCCACATGTGTGTGTCTCATGGAGCTCCATCAGAGGAGATGTATGCTGTTAGATGTGATCTGTTAGAGCATCTTGTTAAAACCTCTGATCATCACCTCCATCCTTCTTCATGCTCTCACCGGGCAAACGTCTAGTCAGTGAGAAGGAAATCACTTCTAACAAATTTTGCCGAGTAAAAGCTAAAAGTTTCAAACTACCTCTAACTTTACTGAGCTTTAAGGAGCTGTCCGTAGTGCTGAAATCACGCCCAGCTCTGGAGCGTCTGGGACGTTAAAAGTTATCAAACCTCAAAAATATCAGAAGCAGAACTGAAATATCAGTACATGACAAAAATCTGATTATTATTTGTTAATCGTGATCAGATTTGTTCGGTGATGTAACAAGAAACCATCAAATATGTACAATTTCAAAACTGAAAAAGACTTCAAACTATGAATGTCTGAAAGCATGCAATGTAAAGGGATTTGTCTGAAGATGCATCAAATTTTATTCTTGTTCAACTACATTAAAATTCCTACAGATTCAAGATTCATGGTTATACAGCCAGACAGTGGTCCATTTAAAAACAAGCTCGATAATAAAATTAAGAAAATAAAGCTCATTACAGACATTTGAAACAATAGACAGTAGAGTCTGTACAATAGGAGAAGTATAAAATAATAATGAAATAATAATAAAACTCTAATTATAAACAGTATATTGCACAGTAGTCAACTGTACAGATACTCTGTACAGTATATTGCACAGTATTTTGTATGTGTGTGTTTCTCCCCATGTGTGGCCTCCTCCTACACTCTGTATATAATTTTGTCCTGAGGGGGAAGGGTTGCAAACACTTAATAATGCACGCTGTTCTCACACACTGCAACTGCACAAACACACCAACAACAAAAAGCTGTGCAGCTCTCTCCTAAAGGTGCAAAGAGTCTCGACACAAACAGACGTGTTCACTGCTGAGAGTCTAGAGTCTTTCAGAGACACAGGGACAGGATCAGGGACGGACTTTTGTCTTAGCCCTGATTTCTTTCTAAAAACAAAGCAACAATACCTTTCAGCTGCACCCCAGAAAGTTGGTAAACATGAAAAATTAAAGTAATAACACTTGTAGATTTGGTTAATGTTTCAACATCCTGAACTGATCCTGAACTTCTCAGTACTAAGATGAAGTATAAAATCTCCTCACGCCTTTCTGAATCGGGACAGAGAGGGAGTCTGCATCATGTTTTTTTTTTTTTTTCAATGCACCGTTCCACTGGTAGGAGATGAACAACAGAGCGGGAAGCACAGAAAAGAGTGTGAAGACCTGAGGGAGCTGTTAATTCTCTATCTTTTATAAATGAGAAGTGTTCTGTTAATGGACTTAATGTTGTGGAGTCACCGTTGCTCCTCTTCATCTTTTTTTTTTTTTTTTCCTC
>OOFC01016682.1:0-11923 GCA_900323345.1 Pseudochromis fuscus
GTCGCGCGCTCTCGGCGGCACAGAACTGCTCGTCGGCAGCCGCGCGCCTTCATGGACGGTAAACAATTTCTCTCTTTGTATTTTGTTGTTGTTGTGTCTTTGCAATATTCCCCACTGCAGGAAACCTTCATTTGTCGAATTTAATCGTTAAATGTTAAGTTTTTATGTCAAAACGTGGAATATTGGCGTCATCTCTTTACACACATTAGACATCAAATAAGTTCACTTTAAATGACAAAGGGCTGCAAAAAACAGGCGAAGAAATACAAATGCAGATTGATTGTTGCATGTTTTCTGTCCTGTTTTGCCTGCGTGTGTGTTTTCTTTGAAACTTTCTTTGGACTAATTCCAATTTTTTCCTCTTGAAATTTTCTTTTTTAAATTTGGTTTCTTGTTTTGTTGTGTTGATGTCAGAATGCTGCAGAGGAAAATGGAGTCCAGCACACAGCTCAGCATCAGGTACCAACACTGGGCTTTGACATTTGAACTGCAATTTATCAATGATGGTGTGAAAACGAACCAGATCATTGCTCTTTGCTCTTATTTTTGATGTCAATAGGTCAATAGGCTTTAGGTTAATGTTACTTTTTTAAATTTTTAACACAGATTTGCATTGCTTGGTGGATGTCACTGAATATCTGAATTGTAATAATATCTGAGGCTCCTCAGAAACAGGCCTGGGAACTGTAATAAGAGTAACTCTCTCTTTTTGTTCCTGTATTTCCAAATGATCAAACCAAGTCATAAGGACAGTGTAAAGGAGCATTTAAGCAGCAGCAGCATCCTTCACAGTTTTGGGTATTGGCCAGAAATGTTCAGCTATAATATTTGGTTCAGTTTGATTTAATATGTCCATGCATTCAAGAATAGCAAAGTGGAACTACAACTAGACTACAACTAAATATTGTTTGAGGATGTATGAAGCCATTATCAATATTTTGATGAGTATTCTTGGTCATTTTCACAGATATGCAGCAGTTTCATGCACATATACAAAGTTTATCTCACAAATCTGTCCTACAGATGACAAACAAAAAGGACAAGTGGTGATTCTTCCAACAGAAAACTGAGAAATTCACAAAGAAATGGGCCTTTAGGAGCCATAAGGTTTTCTCCTTCTGCAATCTGGGGACAAATGATGTTAAAATAACTTCCTTTTGCATCTTATCCTCCTTCTCTTTGTTCTTTTTTGTACTGATACCTTCATGTAAAAACCTCATTCCTGGTCTATAAAACGTACTTGGACAGATGGACAGGAGCAGACAGAAGGAATCCTGTCCCCCCATGTTTTTGTTTTCATTGAGGCTCCTTTTTTTATGAGGGCAGCCTGAGTGTCAGAGAGACAAAGAGACAGAGCGACAGTATTTTCTCCCTTTTCTGAATTTTACATTTCGTTTTTTTTTTTTTTATCATGAGGGCAGCAGGCGGGGTGTGAGAGATGGAGAGGAACAAAGACAGTATTTCACTGGTGCTGCTCAGTCAAGCTCAGCTGGCACTGAGTATTTACAACCTACTGCAATGCGGCAAGGGGGAATCTATGTGTGTGTGTGTGTGTGTGTGTGTGTGTGTGTGCGTTTATGTGTCGGTGTGTGTAGTGTGAGAGAAACAAAGAGACAAAAGGAGATAGGCAAGATAGTGACGCAGAGGAGGCAAACATTAAATTAAAGCCTGTGACAGAGAGAAAATCAGAAGCCTGAGAAAGAGAGTGAATGACAAAGACGTGTGTGAGATGTGTTTGTGTGTGTGTGTGTGTGTGTGTGTGTGTGTGTGTAAAACATGCCTGTCTCTATGTCCCTGCAGGATGGTGCAAACAGCTCACATTCAGTCGGATGATCATGAAGCTGAAAACAACCTGCAGGTTTGTCTCTCAGGAGCTTGATTTCATCAAATAACTGCAAAAATAAACAATTTAATATAAGAATTGGTCATGTGGGAGAGAGATTATTCCTGTTTTCAGGGATTCTCTGCCATCTTGGATATTTGCACATTGATACTTCTTCTCAGTGTGATGCATTTAACTGATACTGTGCTTCTTTTTTCTCCAAATGTTTTTTCAGATCCTCCACAGCTTGAGGCAGCTGGTCATCACCATCTGATACAGGTAACACAAGACAAAACCAAGAAAGGGTTGAATTCAGTTCACTATCAGCAATGATTTAAAGAGACAATGCTTGTTTTTTTTAAATTAACACAGTTGTATTAAACTAATTTTCCACTGGATCAAACAGATACATGTCACAGAGGTAAATACTGTTTTGATATTAAAGTGATGCTGAAGTTAAACTGTTAATGGATGCTGAGGTAACACTGTTTTAATATTTTATATCAGGAGTGCTATTGTTAGGATGCGCCACAAGGGGGCGGTAGCAGTCAGGAAATATGCGATGCACGGTGCAGAGCTCACTGCAGAACCTGCTAGAAAAGAGTCAAACCCTGCTCCGTCCAGCTGCAAGGAGGGATGTGCATGATAATATACTGAGTGTCAAATAACTGAGACGAAATAATTCAGTCGTGTAGTGCAGAAAGTTCCTATGTGTGTGTATATTTACTACATCTTCTTTGTCTTTTACAAAAATACACATGAGAAGATGCTGGGTTGATTTTGAAAGCGTAAATATTGGATGAAAAGAACAAAATACTGAATAAAAACTACAAAATGCTAAATAAGAGCAACATAATAGTGGGTAAAAACAACCTAACCCAACATGCAATAAGCTCAATATTTAACCAGTGTCGTGTTAACCCAACATTTCCACGGATCTTTAGATAAACCTGCAACAATGAGAAAAGATTCTTCATCCTTTGTTGGTTTTCCTGCTGTGCGTCATTTGACCAATAGATGGCGCTACCGACTCAGGGATGACATGTTATACAACAGCAGCAGTTCACTCCACAAACAGATTCCAGTTCTGGAGATTTTTTTTTCCAGACCTGAGTAACGACACCATCTCCCTCCGCAGCCTCCAGCTCAGCTTTGGAGGTTATGAGATCTCTTTTCTCCAATTTCCCTTGAATGCATCCCGAACAGAGATATCCCGGGAGCATGTTGTTTGGTCTGGATGTGTTTTTTCATTCTTTATATAATACTGCGGGTAGGAGGAGGCGTCATTAGGCAGGACGCCAAGGCAAGGCGCTATAAATCACGCACTCAAGTGGCTTTAAATATATACTGCTGACGCTTTGTTAATGAAAACATTCAAAACCTGAATACTGAATATTTAGCTTAATATTAAATATAACATTTGAAGAGTATTTTGCAACATTTCTGACCAAGACAGATAGAAAATACCATTATTAATACGATAAATGTAGTAGTATTGACCTCATTTGTATTTGTTGTTAATTAATAGACATAATTTGAAATGTTTTTGTTACAACTTTTGGTTTTATGTCTTGTTGTGACACTTAAATGTCCTCAGCAGCCGCAGAGCTGCTAAAGCAAGCAAAGCGGTGTCCAGTTTGACACACAGCCACACACACACAGCCACACACACACACACACACACACACACACAGAGGCCAGCAGTGTGTTTTCACAGAGACAGTTTATGGCTTTATTGCTCCCCATTTACGGAAATCAAAGCAGGAAACAAATGCTCCAAACAGCATTCCAGACACATCCGGAAAAATGCAAACAGGCAGCTTGTTTTGGTGGAGAGTGCTGCAGTGCAAAACACGGTGGTCCCAGCTTCCAGACGCAGTTTTACGCACACAAAATGTATTTTACGCACGGATTTTACCCCAGAAAACAAGCGTTGGCGTTTATTTTCTGAACTGAATTTAGATCAAAGGCATCAAATAATTGGATAAAAACAAAAATGGATTTACTTTGTTGCCCTAAAAAATGAAGCTATTCAAATATAAACGTGTGGACCAAAAATGACCACAGAACGGTTAATTTTTTAAATCCTCCAGCAGCACAAACCCCCAGACATTAACGCTCTTTTTTCTCTTTGGCGCCATTATCGAATAAAGTGGTTCTCGGTGCAGGGCCTAATAATTTATGAACCCTTGTGGGAGTAGCAGGGGGAAAAAAGCTGAGCACGTGACGGTAATAAAGTGTGTTTTATTGCCGGCGGTTTGACAAGCCCCAAAATATAACTCAGAGAATAGCCGACAGGCGGCCAGATGGGATTGGTAGGCGATATTTGTCCGAAATCAACAGAATGCTCTTTGTATGTCTGAGAGAAAACAGCGGGGACGGTTCCGATAATCAGCTTCGATCCGGGATTTTACCTTAACGAACCACCGTGTTTTAACGCGAGAGCACGACACAGCAAGTAAGTGTTTTCATATTTGGCACAGATATGAAGTTATGACTGTAGAAGGAGGAGGGGGGCAGGAGGAGGGTGGTGGTGAGGTGGGGGGAGTGGAATTAAAGCGGTGGTCTGTGGACCCCCCAAGGGCCCCCGGTGGACTGAGTCAGGGGTCCTGAGATCCACCTGTAGTCTAATATATATTCTAATTAACGCAGTCCACAAGTTATAGTCTTTTTCTGGCTGAGGGGCTCTCACAGTGTCGTGGACAGTCGGACTTCAAATTCAATGACTTCCAAGGCTTTATGTGGGGTAAATTCAAGGTGTGTTTAAGGGGTAAGAAATGGCATTGGTACTTTTAAGACGTGTGTTTTGTTTGTTTGCTTTATTTTTAGTACAAACCAATTAATAATTTTGAAATTGCGGCTGAATCAACTCATTATTTCTTGGATTTACCTTCTCAGAATTGTAGAATTATTAAACGGATTTCGTTCCTTTAATATAACTTTAAATAACTTTAAAATTAACTCATTATTTTTCAGACTTTCAAAGTATCTCAAAGAAAAAATATTCAAGAGTTTGAAGTCTTTTCCAGGAATCAGTTGATGTCTGTATTTGCCTCACAGTGTTTGACTGATGCCAGGAAATGTGATGCTTTGGATGTTTTTTTTTTCCTTCCTCTACAAATAACAAGGGTCTGAGTGTGAACATGTTTTGTAATCCTGAACATGTAACAGTATATATATGTGTGCGCGCGTGGGATTTCCATGAGGCATGTGTGTCGGCATACAGGACATCCTGCAAAACCTTCCTCCACATGTTGAGGATTGTCAGGTTTACGCACGTTTTCACATCGTTAATCTCCCATTTAGAGAAGCAAATAATAAGAATAATCATCATAATAATTTTAAAATGAATAATAGTAATATTCTCGTGGCGTTGCTGGCAGTTTTTCCGTGGATTTGTAAACGCAGTCAGGAGTTAAGGAACTTTGTTGAGATGTTAAAATCTTCTTTTTACGGCGATCTCTCTGCTCCACTCCTCCACAGAGGCAATAAACAGAAGCGAGAGGAGAGAAACTATAAACCAGCAGTTTATGGCAGCGAGGAAATTTAGATTATAGTCGCAGCTGGGGACTCTGGTCCATAACTGCATGACAAGCACAAAAAATACATGACAACTGTGACATTAATCTTTCAAACAACCGATATCTACGTAACAATCAGGGCTGCGGAACAGTGGAGCAGAGACTTCCCAAGTTACTGGAACAAATATTGAAACACAGGCGATTTTATTATTAATAGTTTGGCTTCGTTTGATTCTGCACTAATGTGGGTAAATGTCCTGCAGACGCACTGTTGATAATCAGGTTTTTAAAATGTAGGTTGATTTTTTATTTAGTTTTATTTATTTATTTATTTTTTAACATGAAAACGGCATCGTGTGTATTTAGATAATAGCTGTCTGGTAAAACTGATGCAACTGCGCAGACTCTGATCTGTGTTTAAACATCCGCATGCTTTTTTAATCAACATTTATTTATTTATTTACAGATAAAAAACAGTTATTTTTGGCCGGATCCTGTATGATTTTAATTTGTAATATTATGAAAGTAGGCAAACTACATCAATAAATATTAATATAAATAATTAATCTTGTGCCGTTTTTGATGTGTTAAAATAATTTTAAAATTTAGAAAGATAAATGGTTCGATCTATGGAGTGTAATATGACAGAATTTATTTTTAGTTTCACAGCCATTTAATGGATCTAATTAAACTTTAATCAGATTTGCTCATGTGAAGAAATTCTCAGTGAGAGCCTACTGTTTTTTTAATAATAAATTAGCATTAAAATTATAATCGATGTTGATTCAAGTACAATGTAACGAGTGTTTGTTTTGATTTTGATTTAATTTCTCAAAAAAAAAAAAAAAATCCTTAATATTCCTTCTGCGTAATTTTCTGTCAGATTTCTGCACCGTTTTCTAATCGCGCGCCCTGGTCAGTCTGAGCCCGTGCGTTTGGGTTCCCATGCAGGGCTGGAGGTCGCAGTTAATGTCTAAACCGGGTTAAAGCAGCTCTCCGCTCGGCTTTGACCCGGCACAGGGCCGGGGGTGGAGGGGTGAGCCGGCGGTCAGCCTGTCTAAGATGAAAAAGTGAAACGACCCCAGAAAGAAAAGCCACAACTTGAATGGCTTTATATCACAGGGCCACGTCGGGATGAGAATTTATTTATGGCTTCTTCTTTCTTTGGTGTTTATATGTTACTGAGCTGTTTGCAAAAATTATAAACGTGTCAAATAAACATTCAGCCAGCAGGGGGAATATTCAGAAAGACTTGAAAGACATTAGGCTAGCAGATACCAACCGATGGGCTGGCGTTAATCAATACCTAACCAATAATTAAATCTTGATATATGAGGGTGGATTGAAATGCAGTTACATCCCCGCTAACATCAATATCTGGATATAAAAATGGCCACAGCTCGGTGCTGCTCTCCTCCTCGCGCTTTAACCCTTAATGCAGCAGCAGCAGCAGCAGCAGCAGCAGCAGCAGCAGCAGCAGCGTTTGCCTTTGCACAACAATAATCCAGAATCAGGAACAATGGGCTCGCGACTCCCGCAGGCCGCGTGAACTCTGGATGGTCCCCAGCTCGAGCCCCTGCGTTTGGCCTGTCCAGCGCGAGGACTAATGAAACGGTGAACCAGCGGTCAACGATTCTGATTGACCCTCGCGCGACCTGACGGCAGCTAGGCTACATTCTTAAAGAAGAATGCTCTTTGAAAACGAGCATCACTCTGTTGTTGTTGTTGTCTCTAAAAAGGAGTCCACCAAAGTTCAGATCCATTGAAAAGGTGCGAGCTTAATGACTCCACTTTCCAAACCCCCTATTTAGCAGAAGGACTTAAGGTGGAATAATTGTGAAAAATGACAGTTTTTAGGTCAAAATCCTTTCTAGTGGAGGATTAATAGTTCAACCTGAATGGATTTTTTTTGCAGAAAGGTGCAGTTTCATTACTCACCCCCCCAAAATCAATCTGAATTGTTAGAGATCAATGCTACTTTAAAACTCCTTTGTGTTTATCTTTCCCACTGTTTAATGTGAAACCAATCATGCTTTACAGATGCAACCCAAGCTCTTTTGCTGCGAGCAACAAATGGTTCTGACCGGAGTTTTCATCAACCCCTCATTCAACCAGCCGTGGGAATTTAGTACATGTAAACAGCAAAAAAATGAGCGTCTGCCAGAGCACAGAAAATTGCCCCGAGGCCAGAAATGGAAACAGAAACTCCTAATGACCAAAAATCTGCAATACACATGGACAGCAATGTGAATGTCAGCAGTATTCCTAATTATACATTGTGACTACAGACAGGAAGTGTGGGAACTAAAGGAGGAATGAGGTTTAAAACAGTATTAAAACCTATGTATAATATATATCTCACCCTGTATTTATTCATCTTAAACACATCCAATCAAAAAAACAGTCTACATGATGACAACAGTGCTGTTTCTGGGACATTTATAACTAAAATTCAAACATCCTTGGATAAAATCTAAGACAGCTAAAGACAGATGTTCAATTGTAAACACTTATCAAGGCTCAACGATCATAAATGTATTTCAACAGGATCTAAATGAGAAAATTTAGATTCACCCTCAGGCCTGACTTCTCTGTAGCACTATGATTCTCGTGTTTTGAGGCCAAGTTCAGAAATGACCACGATAGCCAACCCTTTTATAAATCCTGGTCATGCTTGCACTGCGGCTGGTGGCTTGTTTACCACAAACTTTGGCAGGTGACCAGCTGTCATTTGGCACGATGTACTGTAGCTTTAAAGCTATAGGAGGCTGCATGGTGGAAGTGAAAGAAAGTAACTGCTGAGGACTTGAAAGATAGATTGTAACTTGGTTGTTATCTAATTAAAACATGCAGAAGTTGTTCAAGGTTAAGTTATTACTTAAGCAACTTTTTTCAAACCAGTAAAAAACACAGAGCTTAGCACTAATTGAAAGAACAATAGATACTTTGTTACCATTGAGGTCAACCATCATCACCTCCAACAAAGATATTATGTTTTCACCTGCGTTGGTTGGTTTGTGTCTTTGTTAGTGACGTTGCAAAAAAAATACTGAATAGATCTGTACGATTTTAAAAAATGTATATTTCTAAGGGTCCAAGAAACAAATGGTTCTAATTTGGGGAAGATCCCAAAATGCAAGAAATGTTTTAAGAAGATACAATATGATACAATACGATACGATACGACATGATACGATACAATATGACGCGATACGATACAATATGTTACGATACGATGCAATACGATACAATGCAATACGATACGATGCAATACGATACAATACGACATAATATGATACAATACGTTACGTTACGATATGATACTATACGACACAATGCGACGCAATACGATACAATCCAATACAATAAGATAAGATACAATAAGATAAGATCACACTTTATTAGGATAGTTTATTTATAGTGTTGTTATTTCACCACAAGACAACTTTTTCCAACCCATCAAAAACAACAGCTTCTTGAAGTAACAATAGATGCTTAGTTACTCCTGAGACCAGACTTAATTACCTCCAGTAAAGAAGTGATGGATTCACCTGCATTGGTTTGTTTGTTTGCAAAATTACAGGAAAACCAACCGAAAAGATGTCAATGATTTTTTTAAGAGATAGAGAAGGAATAACTTATTGCATTTTGTGCAAAATCCCGGAAATGTTTTAACAAGACAGTGTCACTATTTCAACAAAAGGGGGCAACAGTGTTCAGTCAGTAGCATCAGTATTGATCATGCCTCGGTGGAGGTTTGTGCTCTCTGTGTGCTTCCTGTTTTTCATTAAATGTCTTTTAACCCAGGAAATAGCTTCAATGAAGAACAGCAGTTAGCATCTGAGTCGAACAGGAAATAAAACTTCACTTTGAGCAAACATGAAAACACGATTTCAAAGTATTTCTGACAACTTCATGAAGGAAATACAATTTTAAAAATACACAAATTTCAGATCCCTTGTCAGCTGCTGTAGTTATTCATGAAAGGTTATTACTTGGTACCACATGTGCTGTGATGGCCAACTTTTCACTTCCCTCCCAGCAGAAGATGAGTGACCCCTCTTCCTCCACAAATCCCTCTCCCACTGTGCTCCAAGACAGATTTCCCAAACCTGATATCCACCTTGTCGACAGCGCAGCATCGAGGCTGACAGGCTCCTTGATGACACTCTCACTGATTTACAGTAATTACATGTATGTATCAAAATTAATGTGCTATGCCCTATAATGAGTTATTGATGTCAAAAAGCTACATGCTACAGCCCCATTAATGGTTTCAATAAATTACACAATGACACTTAACAACAGGAACATGCACAGCTTAAAAATGAAGGGATTGGTTGAATAGTGATTTTTAAGTACTGTAATTATTTTTTCTGCAGAGCATCAGTCAATACAATGTCTTCTGCGGAGAGAAATCTCCGAGCGAGGACATACGAGTGTAAATCTCTGTCAGCGACAGAAAGAAGTCATCAGCGGCCAGCCATGAAGTGAACCTTCGCCTATATATACCCTGTAGAACCGAATGTGTGTGGAGCTGCCTCGGTCACAGATTGGGTTCTAGGGGAGTCTATGGGTGATGACTAACCATCCATCAAAAAAAAAAAAAAAAAAATGACAGGAAAGGAAAAACAGATGACTGTTCACTGTGTGCTTTTTGCTTTGCCAAAGGAGCACAACCCTCTTCAGCTGTGTCTTTCTGCTTTGCTACGTTACAGGATTTGCTTGACATTTGTGTTGTTATGCATGGAAAGAGAAAGTTAAGCTGTCATGTCCTTCGCAGTGTACAAACTGATCACCAAATTGGATGTAGTTGTAACAATCTACGCCCCACTGACATTAAGATCTGCAAAATCAAACCTTTAATTTGGTGCATCTTGATTTAAAGGAATAGAAAATGGGACATAAATACATCCATATGTTGATATCCCATAAATATCAGGCATATTTGACCATCAGCGTTATTTTTGTATATCAGTGCTAATGCCTCTACTGGGCAGCCATGTTGATGACATCACATGGGCTCAAGCCTGAATCTCCAGCTTGGTTTTGCTCTTCAGTGCAGAAGATTACAGATAGTAACAGATTTGTTGCTTCTGCAGCGTGTAGCCTCCATGAGCTGAGCCCAAGTGATGTCACAGCATTTCAACCAATCATCAACCAACATAATTTTTCTCATTTAAAACTGCAGAATCGGTGAAATCAACCTCGATGGTCAAACTTTTGGAGATCTGAGTTGCATGAGCTTTTCATTTTCAAACACATGAATTGTTAATTTATGTCATAATCCAAAGTGTGTTTTGAGTGTCCTATTCCTTTAAATGTGATACACCTGATAAAGTCCATTCATAAAATGTAGCAGCATTTGTGGCAGTAACTCTTCTGTAAATATCAGTAAATGCCTTTGAAAAGATTATGTTGCTTTATCTCAGCTGGAGTAGTAATGTTGATAACTGCCTGATTGAAACTGAATACTCCAGCTGGAGGAGGAGAAAAAAAATCCTCCTGAGGGTAAAAACAGCAGAGAAGTTGTGTTCTTCTGAAAGCAACCAGCAAATGATGTAAACTTACACTTCCTATCCCAATAAAGTTTGCTGTAAGTGCACCTCATGAAGTAGTTTTTTTTCTTGTTTCCCTCCCTTTTATGGTTTTATCGTTCACCTATTCAAATACCACCAGACCACAACTGCCTATAAAACACAGGTAAATTTTGTTTAAGCTGACAGGAAAGTGACATTTAGCCATTTTATTTCCCATCTGGTAGCTTATCAGTCAACCATTATGAACTAGTTTGAACAAATGACTCATTAGATCAGATGGATTGAGCCCCTATATTCATTAGCCTGCCGTGCCAAAATCTTTGTACCCATTACACCCTCCACATGAGCTCATTTAATGTCCCAGCCAAGCAAAAACATCTCCTTCCTATTCTCTTTAGAGGTGTTTTATACCAGGGTGCAGAGGCAGGAGTGTAATGGCACATTGCAGGAGTTATTAACAGGTCTTGGCTGCAGGTCAGAGCAGCTGCAGCCAAAAGAAGAAATCCTCGTGAAATCCTGGAGGATATAACACGGATTTATTGTCAATTCCCAAGATGATTTTTTAAAAGAGCTGCAGAGGAGCATCCTCATTATCTGACTTCGTGTGAGGGCTTCAAAATTTTCCCACTTATCACTTTCCCTTCTTTCAATATGCATCCAGAATAATTTAGCTTCATTTTTTAAAAGGCCCTGTCGCATTTTCCCCCACGTTTGGCATCATTTTTTAACTCCAAGCATTTTTGCATTTTCTCTCTCCCTCCTTTAAATAGGAGCAGTTGATGGTGATGCTGGTGATCCTCGGCCTGACCCCGGCCTAACAAAGCCAACTACTAGTCACTGTCTGGGAGCCTTTTATCCCCTTTCTTTTATTGGAGGCCTTTCTGACCGGTCACGTTTTGTTGTGCGTCCTTTGACTCGCCACAAGGCCAAATATGGCCCCGCCGTCCTTCAATATGGGCCAGATTAATTTTTCAGCTCCGGCCATCTGCGGGGGTAAAAGTCAGTCAGCTAAAAGTCATAAATCTACAGTTTTCAAAAGG
>OOFC01016682.1:13602-25917 GCA_900323345.1 Pseudochromis fuscus
AGGTGGCCCACACGCTCTGCCTGTCCGAGCGGCAGGTGAAGGTTTGGTTCCAGAACCGGCGCATGCGCTGGAAGAAAGACAACAAGCTGCCCAACACCAAAGGAAGGAGCAAAAACAAGAAGTCGGTGGACAACAACAACAACAACAACAACAGCAACAACAGCAGCAGCAGCATAACGTGAAGGCGGTGATAACTGTCTGAACGTCAGAGGCGCAGCCACGTTTGCACCTTCACTCTCCAAAACTGATGAAATTGATCCAGGGTGACTTCAGTCCTGAAACAATTCCGAGCTGCTTTAAAATGACCGGCTACACATCCACAGTCCACCACAAGGCTTCATGGATTTGTTATTGTATTTAGCCTCATATTTTAACTTTTGCTTTATGTTATATAGGCTAGAGGTTGCATCCAGTTTCAGTCTATTTAATTCCTTAATGAATGTCTTACATTGATGGTAACCTCCAAGGTTGCAGGTGGTCTCTACGTCTCTCTGGTGCAATTGTTTCATATTTAGACACCCGATTTTTAAAGGCGCAAAAAAAGCATGTTGCCTTTTTATTTGTTGCAGTGCCAAACTCTCCCCCAATCCGATGAGCGGAGGAGAAGATCGTGTCTTTTTTTTTTGGAGAAAACAGGGTTTTATTTCTACAGGGTAAACATAATACAGGGTTTTTTCTTTAAATAATAGCTACCTTGAAAAATAAAAGGTAAAATAGTCTAATTTATGAATATGCACATGACCAAAATGTTTCACCAACTGGCGCTTAAAAGGGATAAAAACAACAAACAGAAAACACCAAATTGTTCGGCGGCATGCAGACTTGCAGAAGGGTTGGACAAATAATGTTGGAGCTTTTATTTTGTACATAGAGGAGCATCCAAAAAAACATGACAAATTTAATAGGAAAGTAGCCATATCGTGCACATTTAGTTTTTTCTCCAATAGAATAATAGACTTTTCAGTGATTTCGGTTCATCCATTACGCACGCGGAATACAAAATTTAAACAGCCAAATTGGAGGTACAGATTTTTGGTGCACAACACTGACTGTAAATCCAACTTATTTTCTCAGGGTTACAGGGTTTTTACAAAAAAAAGGATTTTCCTGAAACGTTTGTTGTTTTGTTGCTTCAGCACCGAGAGGTTTAAACTCGTCTAACCCTCTCTCTGAAATCCAGTCGCATAAAAACATGTTCTGTCTTTGATTCCAGGTTTATATGCTATTGATATCTATTATAGCCTTCGCCAGTACTTATTGTTTTGTATTATTTAGGAAGCATATTTTATTCTTTGTAGCAAGCATCATCTCTGTTCTTTTGTATGTGTTCATTTTTCAAAAGGAAAAAAAAAAAACGTGTAAAAAAATTTTATATGTGGAAACGTTTTGATAAAAATAGATGAGAAAAATAAAATAAAAAAGACATGCAATACTGTGGTGTTTTTGTTGTGTTGTGACCCGAATTAAGCGATGAATGAATAATTTTGAGTTTGAGGGAGATGGGGCGATGAGAGAGTCAACGGAAGTGACGTATGAATACTCCAAACAGCATTCATGAATGAAAGAGCACTTCATGGGCTTCATCTTCAGCTTAAACAAAGATGAAGATCGTCCTTTTACTATCATCACACGAGGAAAAAATGTGTGAGAGTTAGACCTGCAGATGTATAACAAACTTACAAGAGATTGATTCTTTCTAAGCGACACAATTTTTGTTACGGGGTCATAATTTAACGGGACGTAAAGTCAGTCGAGGTGAGCCAAGATAAACATCTTGTGCGTCATGGCTCAGTTGAGGGGCTTTTAATATGTGAGGGGTTTGTCCCATGGGCGAATTTAAAATTTATTTCGAATAATAATCACTGACTTTAATATTTAGAGAAAAAAATATAAGGATGTGGTGTTGGAGGCAGCTCAAAATAAAGAAAAACGTTCCTGTGTAGTGAAATATTACAAAAAAAATCAACACAGGCCTGTGGATATGACAGTGGATTAGGAGACCTTGTTAGTGTCTGAGGTTATATTTTTGTTTTCAACATCTCAGACGTGCACTGAATTTTCTGATGCTGCTTTTCACGCATCGTTTGCGCGCAGCGAGGACAGAGGCAACTTAAGGTTAACGTCCTCTTTATCTTTGTTTGTTTGTGTGCGTGTGGAGTTGTATTACTCATGCTCTGGGGACATAAATCGGGGCATGCAGTTACAGTCTAGGGACCCGCCTCCCTTTTGCAGACAAAAGCAAATCCTTATTAAACGGGTGGATGAAGACACAGTGAATGGTTTATAGTTAAGGGGGTAGCATTGGGCAAGCAGTCTTTTTGGTCAGGGTTAAGTCCGCAGGAAATTAATGTAAGTCCTCTGAAGAGATGGAAACACATCAGTGTGTGTGAGTGTGTTGATATGCGAGGGAAACGAGCGCTGAGAGGCATTAATTGGTGGCATCCGGTGGAGACGTGGTTACATGTGGAGGAGAGGCACAACAGGGCGGACACAGAGTAACCTGGAATATCTATCACTCGCTGGAGATCCACCACAAACCCGGCTATAGTGCAGGATGGTCCAGATACTCACCCAGAAACAAAAATGTGTGTAACGTTCTGCCTATAGGCTACTTTACTTTGGAAAATAGAAGTGCACAAAGACAGACTGTGGAATTCAACATCTGAGTCGTGCGCGCACACTTGATTTTAGCCTTTGTTTGGGCTTAGTCTTAAAATGTCAGTATAGTCATACATATTTATATATGCTCATATGGAAAAATATAAAATTCAAAGGGCCACAACATTACAAATAAACTTAACACAGCTCATATCAACAGTGCTTGTGTGAACAAGAGGCTACATTTTGTCGTTTCAACTAAACAGTCCGTAAAATGAAAAACATTTTCTTTCGCAGAGATGTATGAGTTGGCGCAGACTGGACGTTATAAATGTGATCTATTGCAGATCAAACCAACCTGCTTTTCTTTGGTTGGAGTGTGATGAAGCAGGAATGCCCCCGACTGGTAGCACCGAGTACTGCAGCACAAAACTGAAAAAAAAAAACCAGGACAATAGAAGCAATATTTCAGACATGGGTGAAATCATTTTTTAGTTTAATTTTGCAGTCTTTTTTCAAAAATAATCAAACTGATTACAATGTAATTACAGTCAGTGCAATGCATGTGTATAGAATCAAGCAAACAATACAAGACTGTTTGATTTTTAGTTGCAAGGACAATGTCAAATCTGATTTAAAAAAGCAACAATTAATTCATTTGTACAGCATTTTTCACAACAAAGTTACAAAGTGATTTACAAGGCAACTTTAAGAAATGACAGACAATGAAAGACAAAGAGAAAAATAAAAGCATCAAAACCAAGAATAATAATACAAAACCATCAATAAATGAACAGAAGAGGAATTAATTAAGTCATAGCACAAATAAAAGTGAGTTCACGCCACTATTTATGTTTTAAAGAGATTTAAAAGAGGTAGAGACTTATTTTTCCACTGAATATTCATTGTGTTGCTGCGTTGTTGATACAATGTTTGGGGAATCATGATATGTTTCTGTTATTATGTCCAGCCCTGCGTTTACTGTGGCAACACTACTATAGAAAACACCGCGCTATACGAAAGTATAGACGAGAAAATTCGGATATAATTTAGACATTGCACACACAGTGGCTCGGGGGTAAGGTGGAACTAAAGTTCCCCGCGTCGCAGTTTCTCCTCGGGACATTACTCGCGGACGGACCGGTCGGTGACTGCAGAGCAGGCACTTGCCCTTAAACTTGCATGCAGCACCATTGACCTAATCTGCCATCATTGTTATTATTTAGCAGCAAGGATTTGTACAGCAGCATCATGTCTCTTGCGGCAGAGGCCTTCGTGTCGCAGATGTCAGGTAACGTGTTGACTTTGCTCAGTGCTTCTGTGCCTGTTTATCAAGCTAATCTCAGCCAACTAGCTAACAACAGCTGACGGTTACAGTCGTGTAGCCACGTCTTCCGGTTTATTTACTTACACATAGATGGACATTGTTGTTGTAACATGGCAAGACGGGATTTTGCAGGCCTCCTTTTTCCTCCTCCTTCACCAAGCCTGTCACCACTGTGTCCCAGATGGTTACTAGGGGCAGCACTAACTGTAGGACACCAAGTGTAAATACTGTTGTTTTTCTGTGTGATGTTAAAATGTTAAACTGGGAGAAGGGTGGAGAATTGAAGCGGGGACAGATCAGGAGGGGTCACATTCATGTCGGCCTTTTTATTAAGTGAAAAAACACAACTTGTTCTGGTCTTGTTCGGCTAATTTGTATTAGTTCACCTAGCAAAGTAAAATCCAAGATGGCGAGTAATGTCTTCCTCGGTCCACCGACAATTCTGCTCCGGACCGGTCCACACAGCGATGCCTCTAGTGGCGGCAAAGTGTAATACAACAGTAATAATGTAGATCCCATACGGTAGATTCATAGGAACGGTTGTGGTTCAGTGTCAGCCGCTGGGGGGCGGCAGTGAGCACAATGCTCCCCAGAAGAGCTGCATTTGAGCAGAGAAGAAATAATGCGCCATCTTGGATTTTACACGGGTTATGGCAAAGTTAATAGACTTTTGTCGCACTCCATCGAAATAACTGGCGTTTTGGGGATTTTGCCTACTTCTGACAATAACTGTAACCCCCCTGAATGGTTGCTAAGAGTTCAGGCTTTACCCCGATACGTTTGCAGTTTTATTATTTTTCCGATAAGCAACCTTATTAATACAAACATCTTGAAAGAGGCTTTTACCGAGACGAAGCTAAACATGACAAGAGACAGTACACGGTCTGCGCCTCGGTGTGGGCGTGTCCGGTAGCAAACAATTAGATTACTCTTCAAGTAACAATGATTTAATTAAAAAACGAGAACAAAACACAGTTCAATAAAAAACAGCACCACCAACAGCATAATAGATTGATGAACCAATTTATCACTGTGTGTGTGTATGTGTGTGTTTGGTCTTGACAGCTGCTGAGCCTTGGCCTGAAAGTGCAACCTTGTACCAGCCCCTGAAGGGTAAGTCAGTGCTGTGGCATTTGTCACTATGACTATTATTGTACTTGTGTACATTGGTTTGATGTGTGTTTTTGTTGCAGAGGATCAGATTCTGCTGTCAGACTGCGCCTCATCTCTCGCTGTGCAGGTGAACTCATCAACAAATGTTTCAGCAAGTGTCTTGTCTACATACATTGTAAACAGTGGACAAGATGCAGTTTTAGTAGATGGCTTATTTTTAATGGATATCAACCCTGTGATTATTTTCGGTTTGTTCAATAATTTCTTGTTTTGATTTAGCACAATATTTGACTCTGTCCTGTTTCCCTCCTGTGCAGGCCTACCTCAGGATGTGTGGTCTACCAGTTCAGGTGGTTTGCAGAGCAAATGCTGAATACATGTCACCTTCTGGTTAGTACACATGTTGCTTTCTGTCCCCCTTTCTTTACCATTGTTTGAATTTCAGCGCTGACACGGTCTTTGTTCAAACAATTTTTTTTTTTAACGGTGTGTCTTTCAATTCAGTGCAGCTGGGACCTTTTCAGACTCAGTAATTTGTATTCACATGGATATTTCTAGATCAGACTGAACCGGTGTATTTATTGACTCCACTTTGTAACATGCATCACATTCCTACATGAGACCAAGATGTAAATGCATCTGTGCTACAGCTGGTTCAGAAATGCTCAGTCAGATATTTAACTTGTCTTTTGCCACAAATTTGTGTTTGCACACAATAAATCTGGATAAATTTGTATCCAGATTTTGTGTTGATGAAGGTTTTTCTTTTATATTTCTTTCTACAGGTAAAATTCCCTTTATCCATGTAGGAAACCAGGTGGTGTCAGAGCTGGGGCCGATTGTACAGTTCACTAAAGCTAAGGTAAAATTCATATAGATTTTTACTACAGTGGTATTGTTGTTGTTTTGTCATCCAAACATGTCAGTTACTACTCATTAAACTTATTTATTTTTGTGTGTTTTGGGTTTGCAGGGTCATTCTCTCAGTGATGGATTAGATGATGTCCAGAGAGCTGAAATGAAAGCGTACATGGAGCTGGTCAACAACATGCTGCTTACTGCTGAGGTATAAACACAAGGACACACACAGCTGAAACAATATCCAGGTACACACAGTTGTTATCATCTCATTCATGTGTCCTCTCCTCTCTACAGTTGTATGTCCAGTGGTGCGATGACGCAACAGCTGCTGAGGTGTGTATATTGGTCTTTAGACTTTAAAAAGCTCCTTCAAGAGTGAGCTTTTCCTTCATCTGTCTGTGTTGTGTGTAGATCTCTCGTCCCAGGTACAGCAGTCCATACTCGTGGCCTCTCAGTAACATCCTTGCCTATCACAAGCAGTGGGAGGTTCGCAGGAAGATGAACGCCATCGGCTGGGGAGGGAAAACGCTGGAGCAGGTTAGCAACACACCGGCCATGGATGTCTCATGGTTTACCAGTTCAGTTTGTGTTTTGATGGGAAAATGTTTTAAAGATTATTTTGAGGTCCACATGTTGAATCCATTTGTGTTGCAGTTTAAGATTTCTTGTATTTGCATATTTAGTGAAAAAAAAAATCGTTGGACGTTTCACAAAAACATCTTAAAAAGTCTTTTTATTGTCTTGTGTGTTTTTTAGGTTTATGAAGATGTGAGCCAGTGCTGCCAGGCTCTCTCTCAGAGGCTGGGAACACAACCATACTTCTTTAATAAACAGTATGTATTGTGTTTGTCTGACTGTCTTACTAATACTTGAGTGTATCCTCCTCATTACTGCTACTTTTGTTAAGCAGCTGTTATAAACAAGTCACATAAGTTCTCACTAATCTCTGCAGAGCTACTGTTGAAAGGATCCAAGCCACAACAGCAATATCATTTAAAGTTGGAAACATTTTAGACTTGTTTTTAGCACCCCCTGGTGGCTCAGTGGTGTACTGATGTAATTATCTAAAATATTTCTGTACCTCCATAAAAATATTTTATCTCTTTCAAATATTTTTTAAAGCACAGCCAGTAATTTTTAATGTACTGCAGTGGTTGTAATGATTTGTTTTAACTACTTATTTCTGACTCTCATTAAAATCTCAGAGACAGAAGTAAATGAAATGAGGTGGCAGTGAGACAGGGATGTTGTGGTACATCATCAGTACAGGTTTCATGTGTATGCAGCACATTAGAAATACAATGAACGTTTAGCATGTTGATCAGTAACAATTTGTAAAGTTTAATATATTTTATGACTGACTGAAGAAAGTCTTTATTTCGAATATTAAAAATAAAAACAGGATATTTCATAAAAGAAACAACAAAATATATTTTTCGAAAAGGAGTAGGTTCAAGTCAGAAACCTACCCCCTTCGCTTTTTAGTTCCTTTTTCCAGTATATTACCTTTTATTTCTGTTACTGCTGATCTAATCTGTTTTGTTCATGGTGCAAAGTCCAGATCTTTAATAAAATAGCAGCTAACACTAATCCTGTGCATCTGTGTGCCGCAGACCTACAGAGCTGGACGCGTTGGTGTTCGGTCACCTCTTCACCATCCTGACCACCAGGCTGACGAGCTCCGAGCTGGCGGAGAGGGTCAAGAGCTACAGCAACCTGCTCTCCTTCTGCAGACGCATCGAACAGACCTACTTTGAAGACAAGAGCTCTTGAAGGACTGAAAACGACCTCTGTGTCTCTGCGTTGTCTCATCTCATACATTCTGTCTCTCCTCTCATTCCCCTGATTGTAGCACTGTGAAGCTCAACACTGCTTATATGCGCATCCGTGGCCCTCCTCGATTCTTTCATTCTCCTGTCTCTCTTGCTTGTACATCGTTGCATGCTGCCACCAGGACTTCAGAGACGCCACTTCCTTTACGACGCGTCAACAGCACATAAATATAAATGTATCAGAATGGGAGCTTTTAACTGTAGCCACAAAATACTCTAAAAGTCACATTTTAAAACACATTTCTTAAACTCATTGTGAGATCAGTTAATTATTTTTAGCTGAACTGAAGATAATGCAGCTCTTAATGAATTCCAGAAAAGGTCAAAGGTCAGGGTTTAAATGCTGAACAAAACTCCTGAATCTCGCCGGGATTTGGCATCAGGCTGAAGTGCGCTTCAGTGATAGTTTTCCAAAACAGAGGCATGAACTTATTTATTTACATCAGTTTTCCTGCTCTTACACACATCACTGTGCATTTCCACAGACTCTCTGAAAGGCCGGGTATGGATTTCACAGCTGTGTGACTGTCACAAGGCAGAACTCCACTTGACCTCAGTCTGAGGTCAAACGTCTCGCTGTGGTTTTTTTTTTTTTCAACTCTGCAGATCTACAGCTTCTGTGCTAAAGAAAACACCACCACACATGAACATAATGGTGAAGAGGATGTGATTTATTCCTTAGTTTTTTCCACATTGTTTTATTTGTGTGAATGGAAAGTGCCTACATAACTAAATATATTCTGCTCAATACAGGTTTTTTTTTCCCTCAATAATAATAAAAAAGCTTTGTTTGAGCACAGAAGTTCAGTCTTTGATGTTTGAATTTGTGACACACATACACCCAGTGGCTGCTTTATTAGGTCCACCAACTTTACACCAGGGGTTTCTTATTTGTGGTGCTTGATCAGCTGCTGGATCCCCACACCTCACTGTGTTTCTGCCTCCGGGTCTCATACAAGCTCAATGTTGTCTGATCACCTCTGATTGCCCTCCAGTCGAACAGGTCGAGTGTGTGTGTGTGAGACAGAGCGAACGTCTGTGTGTCTTCCAGGTTTCCTGTGAGGTCAGTGTTTGACCTGTGAACTTCCAGGAGCTGTGACATCATGAGTGATGTTCTGAAATGACCAAACCCTGCACATTTGGAGGTCATCGGCCAGACAGCAGACAGAGACATAAACACAAAATGCAACATCTCATTGAAGAGTTAAATCTGCAGCCACACAACCTGGAAGCTGCAAAGAAAATTCAAGATTAATGGTTCGTTTTAACTCTCAAAATACGACCGACATCACATTTTCAGTCATATTTTTGTCTATTTATCATATTCTGAACAATAGTGGATCCAATACAACTACGGCGTCTTTTTGCTGTTACTTCCCTGTAATCATCATCATTTCTGAGCCTCCCTTTAAACTGCAGGACATCCCTCAGGGAGAAATCTTTCACAGGATAAGCAGAGAGATCAAAATGTTCACACCCACGACCGGGCTGTCCTGCACTTTGGTGAATCAAAGTTTTCAGACCTCATGTTTTTCCCACATGCAGCTGCAAACTCTCAGCTCATGAGAAGGATGAGTAGGCTACTCATGGTCTTTAATTGAGAGCAGTTAGTGGACTATGTGGTTGCTGTGTGGTGTAGTGCAAGTGTGGGACAAACAACAGGTCTGCAGACATGCACGAGGGTGATTACACCTCACTCCAGCATCCTCTGACCACAGTTTTCATTTTTGCACAACAACATGCTTTCAGTAAAAATAAATAAATACACTGCTGCATTGTCCTTCATGATTTCTCCAGACTCTTCCTTTAAATGGACCTCCTCCTACACTGGCAGGGGACTGGGAAGGAAGTAACCGTCCTGGGGTCATTGGTGCAGATTGTGTATAATTTAATTAGCCACAAAAGTATTTATAACTACATACACAGCTGAAAGATGTTATGAGCTAATATGATGGTTTGTCAAAGCAACACAATCCTGAGCCTCAGCCTTGTAGAGGTGTCCTGAGCTAAAAGAGTTTAATATTTTACCATGTTTCATGCTTATATGGTGTATTTCCCTAATCCTGACTGTGCTTAGTCAAGTCCAGACAAACATGATGCTACAAACCAGAGCAACTGGGACTTTAATGCAAATATTGCACATGTACAAATTCTTAATGCACACTTTTTTTTTACACAATGCAGACCATTTGCACACAGAGCAGTGCACACACATTTTTTTTTCAAGGTTGTCTCTTTTTATTTTATCACTCTTTTTTTTATAATATTGCTATTTTTATTGTATTGCTCTTTATAGTTGAGTTTGTTCATTTCTACAAGGCCTTGCAGACACTTTGTTACATTTCACTGTCGATTCTGACAATGTGACAAATAAAGGTTTTGAATCTTGAACATGCAGAGAGAAATGTGAGGCGTGTAACTTGCATTTGCTCTGATCTTCCATACTAAGTTAATTATGTGTGTTTGTTTATGACTCAAATTATCCTCATAATGTTCCTTTTTTTTTTAACAAAGTGCCGATTTGATTTAACCCCTTAAACCCTGACCTCTTATTTTGAAATTTCAACTATAGAAAAATACCAGAGATCAAGTCTCAGGGGTTTCAAAGGTGAAGAGCAGGTTTATCCCGAGCACCAGCTTCAACGAGTTGTAATGGAGGCCTTCCTCCAGAAGGGGGCAGCACGAGGACAGAAGAGGATCTTGCTGCAGGAGGATGAAGGTGAACTGTCCTGCTGATCATAGCAAAATGTGTACTGGGATACAGGGGGATTTTTGAACTTGTAATTAAATATTAGGACTCAATTTGTACACAGAAAATATGTTTAAATTACTTTTCAATTTTGGGGAAATCTTATCTGACAAAATTGGGACATGGGGACACAAATTGTGATATTTCTTAACGAGAGTTGTTTCTCTTATTTTTAATACCCTGGAGTTTCTGTTGGTTTTACTGCACTAACAGATTACAAAAAACAAACAAACAAAAAAAACCCGTAAAAATGAAAATCCCGCCCCCCCAAAAACATCAGTTTGGTTTCAAGCTGTTGTGACTTATTTAATGAGACAAGCCTCTCTGGTGGGTGGACTGACTTCTGTTTTCATTGCCCTGCTGGCCACTCACCACCACCAGGCAGCACAGCTGGTTGCACCGGTTACTACTCATGATGCAACAAAATGCAAAAAAACTAAGAAATTTGAATGTGTGGAGCTTTCGAGTCTGGATGCAGTCGGGGTAATTATTCCAGTTTAGATCCAGCATTTAGTTTTCTCCCTGCAATCTTTCTATTTGACGGTTAAATCTTTAATAAAACAGATTAAAAGGTCAGATAGTGAGTCAACACTGTTTATTCTCCATTGGAACAAAATGTGATGTAATGACACTGCGATAAAGAGAAATAAAAACTGTGATAAGATAATAATATGATGCCACATACAATAAATTCCATTAAATCATGTGTTTAAAAATATGAGTCATCGCAGTGCCAGTTATTAATTCTGCAAAAGATGCAGATGTGGTCTCAGTGATGTTCTCAGGTCTGGAGGGACCAAAGATAAAGTCCTCATTAAGATAGTAAGATAAGTGTCTCCTGAGTGTGTGTGTATGTGTGTGTGAGGGAGGGTGTTAAAGTGCATTAAAGAGTTTTTTTGTGTGTGTTTAGGGGTGTGAATGTGCGTCTGTACATGCACTGTGATGTGAAGTGTCAGATTAGACAATATGACTGGAGGCTGATAATTACACAGCTTGATTATCAGAGTGAGTCATGATACATAATCTGGACTTTCAGGGAGAGACGGGGAAGAGACAGAGAGGGAGAGGGGGTTGTTTTCTCTCTCAGTTTAATTGGTGTGTGGGTGAGATTGTTTATGCATATACAGTGGATGTTTTTTAATTTCCTAAAACCAATGTAATGTGTCTTTTCTGTTGCTGTGACCCATTATACCCAGTGGTGGACAGTCTTTTTTTTGGAAACTTTTACTTTCACTCCACTACATTTCAAATATTGTACTTTGGACTCCACTACATTCCCAGGAAGTGTGTCGTTACTTACTTTATATACAGTCTATGCTGGCAATGTGTTTCAGGCAGTTTGTCCAGGTAGAGTTACCGTCGCGCATGCGCAAATTGGCAGGAAGTGACCGGCAGCAGAACCGAACAATAAAGAGGGAAGACAGTAAACAACACGGTTTTGTCGGTTTACGTTTTTTTTAAAGGCTAAACAGCATGTTAGCCTCTCGATGGGAAATTTGAAAACAAAAAAGCAAGACCCAACAGTCAACCAACAAAGTATTATACACACTCTGCAGGAAGGAGTTTTCTTTTCATTTTTCAGTTTTCTTTTTCTTTTCAGCCCTTTCAGCTTAAAATACCACATTAACAGGTCCTTTTACTTTGTACTGTTGAATATTTAAGTATTTTTGAATGCATATAGTTTTGAATAGTTAAATATTTTTAAAGGTAAGTACTTTAGTACTTTAACTTGAGTAACATTTTGACCAATAACTTTTATTTGTAGTTGAGTAAGATTTGACCATGAGTATCAGTACTTTGACTCAAGTACTGAAGTTGAGTACTTTGTCCACCAC
>OOFC01016683.1:0-13243 GCA_900323345.1 Pseudochromis fuscus
GAGCCTATCCCAGCTGTCCAGGGTGACCCCGCCTCCTGCCCTATGACAGCTGGGATAGGCTCCAGCAGACCCCTGCGACCCAAGTGTGGACTAAGCAGGTATAGACGATGAGAAACACACACACACACAAATGTGGAATACTAATCAAAAGAGATCAGTTATGACAAAATCCCACACAGACACAGATGATTGATTGATGCATTTTATTGATCTTGTTTGTCAAAGATAGGAAGAGGAGGAAATTATACAGTTGTGTGATAATAGTAATTAATTCAGTTTAGTTTATCAAGGGTGGCCGTCAGCAACAAGACAAGAAAGTAGGAGAAAAAGAAAGGAAAAGAAGAACAGTCAGGGAAGGGATAAAAAAAATGTGTTTGTATTTGTTTAGGCCTAAAGAATATTATTGGACAAAGTCTGATCAAGTGAAAGAAAAAGTCTGGGAATTACCAGTGTCATTAGAGAAAACTCTGAGGGTGACATCAAGATCTCAACCAGATTTGACAAAAACTCATTGAGACATTTCTCTGAAACCAAACATGTAAACCTGCTCGGGCTGCAGGAATAAAAATCAGGGGATCTCTGCAGAACATCCTAGAAAAATCCATTCAACAGCTGTTAAGACACAGGCTGGTCTCCAAGGAGAGCAGCCCTGAACTCAAGTCTCATATACTTTGGGCAGTGACCTCAGGTTCACGGGTCAGACCCGTCTCCTCACTACTCCTCTCATATCCAAATATGGTCGCTCCTGGCTTCAACATGCGACTCCACAAACCAACAGGTGATGTCACGTTAGCTTCATCTGTTCTATACTCAGTCTGAGGCTGAGACTGAAAAATCTAAAATAAATTTTGAAGACATTTTAACATTTTAGTAAACTTGCTTGTAGTTATATGAGAAAATCTGTTTTACTCTCATATCTTTGTTTAGGTACAGAGCTCTGTCCAAAGTCAAAAATACACCGGCTAATACCTCTAATGCTTGCTAGTTAACACTTTATCCCTTTTCCTTCATGTGTACACAAACAGAAATGTAAAAGCAACATGGTTTTAAGAGAAGTTACACATGTTAACTATTTGTAGCCAACCACACACACCAGAGAATGATCTCTCATCTAACCCTGGGAAAGAAAGCGAAAGTGTGTTTCCCAAAGTGCTGAACAATTATTTCAACAGTAATAAATTAGAGTTTTAAAATCAGCCCCATTGTGCGTGTTAAGCCTCCCCTAAGCCTGAAAATAATGTTCAGGGAACGATTTTCAGCCTTTTTCTAAAGATTCGGAGCCAAAATCTTAAGCATTGCAAACGAGTCCAAAGAGGACTGTGGAGCGATTCAAAACATGCACTCTAAAAGCCAAACAAATCTTACAGAATTGTTGAGAGCACTCAAGGAAATGAGTCCAGGGAACTGCTCTGCATATGTGTGAAGGTTTAGACAGCATAGAAAATCATTGCTGCTCTCTCCACTCAGTCTTACAAGGTGTGACAACCTACAGATGTTTTCCTGGCACTCTTATCTGTCTGGTTTCAGTCTGAAAATTGTGCTGCCAATAGATATTACCTCCTATAGATCTGCTTAACAGGAAGTACAGGGAATACGTGTCAAGAAGACTCAGAAGAAATGTTTTCCATCACCCTATTCCTGGTGTTCTTCTTCTCCTTCCTGTCTCCTGTGCTTACAACTTACTCTCTATCTGCCGGGGTCTGACACATCTGGCCCGCTGACTGATACAGTAATTGAAGGACAGGTGATAAAGTGTGTGTCAGGCCACTGCTACAACATGTATGCTTAGTGCTGATAGGAGAAAAGATTAAACCAACCGTGGATAACAGCTCTGAAAGCATCATCACTGTCCAATTAGGGGTTATAGATTACATGTAAGTCACTATCCATGTGGAAACCGGTTCTGTCTGTAAACAGATTAGTGAGTCAATGCTGTGTGTGTGTGAATATTTTAACCTGTTGTCCCAATTGAAAAAAAAAAAAAAAACAGCTGCGCTTTTCGTAGATGAAAATGCACATTATCTCACCCCAGTAATAAACAGGATTGTTGCTTTTACATAAACTCATTTCCTCAGCAAAATGTTTCTGTTTGTTCTGTAAATGCAAGAGAACGGATATTTAAAGGAAGAGAAAGTGAAAGATAAACACATACTTAGGTTTATAGCTTGTAATATGGAGAGACGACAAAAAAAAATTCAGGGATATTTGACCATTTATAAAAAAGTTGTTTTTATATGGCAGTCCTAATGCTACTACTGGGCTGCCATGATGATGACATCACATGGGCTCAAGGCTGGATCTCCACTAGTGTTGCTCTTCAGCACATAAGGGGTAAGATGGCAGAAAGTAACAGCGAATACAGATTAGTTTCAGCTTCTGCTGTGGTGACAACAGAGAGTAATGCAGCAACAATCCCAGCACCTCTGCAGTCTAGCCATAGACAGCAGAAACAATGGATGAAGCTAACGTGACATCACCTGTTGGTTTGTGGACTCACACTTTGAATTCAGGAGTTTAATATTTGAAAGTCAGTTGTTTGGAGCCAGAAATGACCATATATGGATATGAAGGAAGGAGTAAAGAGGCGGGTCTTTTCCTTGAACCTGAGGACACTACCCTTTGTGTATCAGTATTTCATAACTGAAAATGACAATTTCTGAATTGAAGTCAACTGGAGACAGTTTTTTGGAGCCAGTATCTAGTGGCCATGTAGAGTATTACACCTTTCTGCACTTCCACATTGGCATCATTTTTTAGCCTTGGTTGTTTCCTCCATTTCTAAATTCTTCTGATTGGCTGAAATATCTAAAATGGCAGCGTTCATGAAATCTTTAAGGATGGGAGACTTCTGTTTCAGGACCATGGGTTTGACCATGGGTTTTCTATTCAGTTAATATCAAACATTAAGCCCCAGAAATGAGCAAGGATTTAGGGAAGCACCCAAGATGCTGCATGAAGCCAAAAGCAGGTAAACAGCAAACAGCTTTCAGATGTCAGACTTTCAGGGACCCTAAAAACTTGATGTTCACCCTGTGTTTGGTAACTTGACAAAACTATTGGCTTGTGAGTATACACAACACAATCATCATAGTGAATGACAAAAACTTTGAGTGATGCTCAAAAGATGCTGTGGACTTTGGAGACGTTTTACAGCCTGCAGGTGCTCTGGTATTTGACTGCTGTCAGCTCTTCAGAGAGCCTCCCTGCTGCTTTTGTTTTAGTACAATCATGAGTCCTTGCAGCTGACAAACTGCTTTCATCCTGCTCTAATGAGTGAAGACACTCACAAGGAACAAACAGCACTAGAGAAGGGTGCACCTTTGTTTTGCATGTTCAGTAAAATGGATGGACCTCATCAGATGGACTTATGATTCATAATGTGCAGACTGAGGTGGGTGAAGTGAATGAGTCATGCTGTCCCTTTCCTCAGAAATTACTGTCAAATTGTCCTTCATGAAGGCACTGAAGTTTTTATTCAGCAGGAGGGACGCAGGTAGCTGTGGTGGTGCTGAGATCACAGGGGAGATTTTATTTCCTGAGTGCTGTTAAAAAAAAAAGAAAGGAAAAGGAAAACTGCCTTGTGAAGAAATAAAACATGTCGGTCTGATCATTATCACTGTGGTGGTAATTAGTGGGGCAGTGTGTTTATTATAAAAAATGCAGAATAAACACAGATTCACACATGGCTAATCATAATTTTTAACCCTTGTGTTTTATTAAAATTGTACCGACTATAAGCTGCTACTTTTCTCCGACGCTTTGAACCCTGCGGCTTAAACACCGGTGTGGCTCATGTATCGGCGGCACAAAGCTCATTACCTTTTTACAAGCTAGCAAGCTCCGTGCTGCCGATACATTTAGCCTCGTCACATCAGACCTGGTCACAGTGGACCACATGAAACTGTTCCAATAAATTCAATAGCGGCCTATAGACAGGTGCGCTCAATAGTCCAGAAAATACAGTATTTACTTCCTTATTATTTGGGATTAGTCTAGACCCTAACACTGCATGTGTAAAAACCATCATAAAAAATTTTATCTGTCATCAAATTCAATACTTGTAATATTGAAATCATTTCTTAAATTTAATATGGAACACTAGTTGCACACATTTTTTTGTTGTAGTTGTTGTTTTTCATTATTCAGGCTCCTTTCTTTAGTATCTGTGGGTTGTGTGTTTGATCTCAGGTGGTAAAGACTGTAATATGGCCAAGATACAAAAAGTAGGATATTGTGATATATATTTGAGGATTAGACAATTGTGTGTCGTTGAGCACAATGAAAAGTGTTTTGACAACTTTCAGGAGTCTCTGCTCGTGCTACATATGCCCAGAAATCATTTCTTACATCTTGAATGGATCAAATGAGTGGAAATTAGCTGCCTCCAACTGACTGCAATTCAAAAAAATCAATCGTGAGATATTTAGTCAATACATTTTTACCTCAAGTCCTTCTGATGTCATTGTGTCAGTTTTTCTAATCAGTGATCTGGTGGTCCATGTGAAAAAAAAAAAAAAAAAAGTCATAATCAGGCTTCAAAAAGAGCAGTATTTTGGAACGTTGTGAGTGTGATTGACAGGTTTGATATCCAATGAGAGCAGACCTGAACTCAATACACAATGGGCAGTGGAATGAGGTTCAAGGGTCAGAGTCAGCTGCTCACTTCTCCCTTCATATTCAAATATGGTTACTTTGGGCTCCAAAAAACCAACCTAGCGACCTTCAAATGCTAAACGCATGGCTTCAAAATGCTCAACTTCATCCATACGTCAATCGCGATCTACCAGTTGATCGCAAAGGTTGTGTAGGTAGATTGCATGGCATTAGAAAAATAGACGTCACCCTATAATCCAGCCGCACTATGAAAATTGTCACTTGATTGACATACAGGGCAGCCAGTCTGACAACTGACCGTCTCTGACACATAGGTCACTGCGCAGGTACAAACAATGGTGGTAAGTGTAGCAAAACTAACAAGCGAGTTGCGTAGTTAGCCGTTAGCCTCCAGTTTTTAGCCCCTGGGTTTTATTCTTAAACGTAGGAAAGAGTATAAAAATGATTGTGTAAGCTGGATCTAGTAAGAATACAGAATGAGAGGTGAACCATTCCCACATGATGATCATTAAGTCCAAGTACCATCCCAGCATGACTGATGATCATTTGAAAGTGTGCTTGAGGTCAGCTGTCAGCAGCTACTGTCCAGACTATGCATCCCTGACTGCTTCCATTCAGTGCAAGTCATCAGTTTAAGGTAATGACAAAAAATATACAGAGTTAAATTGAGCAATATGGCACCATGCAGGTATGCAAGGCACATCAACATACATTGTACATATAAAGAATTCTCAGTATATTCATAAATAAATAAATAAATATGTTTTGCATTTTTGTAGTAGGCAGATCATTTTGACTTGGTCATTTTATAAGTAGCTCACATGCTGAAAGAGTGTGGGCACCCCTGTTCTGCGGTTTGGGTGATGACTTCACACAAGCAACACTGTGCTCATCTGCCTTCTCTTTGTGAGCTTGTCCTTAAAAAACATAAACAATATGCTGCTCCACATAAAGGTGAGATGAATACCTTTCACATTAATTGTGCACAACTTGTGGTCTGGTGTGGGAGTGTGGTCACAGACACGCAGTTGTTAAAACTTTAAATGCATGGACTTTCACTTTTTTATCAGCAGATTAGTGGCTCAAGTATTACTGATTACTAGAATGAAAATATCACTTTAAATATCAAACTGATGAAATGTTGATAAATATATATTTGAGCTGTTAAGAAAGAGGGAGTTACATTGAATATATCATAAATACAATATAGTACATTATACATTTCAGAAGATATCTTAAAAAAAATCCTGTGTGCAGTCTCACAGGCTGTAATCATACTTTATAACAAATGGGCTGGAGCTAAATATCACGGCTGAGAGAACATAAATGAAGAAATTACCAAACACTTATGGTAAGTGCATTCACTGCAGACCGGTAACATGACGCCAACACACAGATAACAAGGTAATGCAGAGGAAATGTGAATGATAGTGAGAGGGTCGACTTGGTTCTTGTGTACACTGAAACATCCGTCTTAACAGTACAGCCTGTATCATAGCTGTGCAATGAGTCAAAGTCGCTTTCTTGAGGGGGAACCATCCATCGGAGTCCTGGATTTAGGGGAGTTTCTTTATTAATGTTATACTTTTTCTTCTTCTCTTCTTCTTTTTAGCTGGAGGAGTTTAAACTAAGTGAAGCACAGCTGCTCGCACAGTGTGACAAGTAGAGAGCCTGGAGAGATTACTTTTCCAGTGTAGTCTGCAATAACGTAATATGGTGGCTTCTTACCCTTCGACCTCAGGGCTACACTTGTCATTCTCACCCACTCGCACCAAATAGACGTGGATGTAATGTATAACATCTTAAATGCATGTGAAAGCTTAGTTGATCAAACTGAGCACACATCATTTTTCCGTTCCCACACTTATTGCTGTTTTGTTTGCAATGTGTGACTTGTTTCTTTATTCTTTTGATACAGTGTAGTGAGGGAGGTTTGGGGTTTGGATCAGCCAGACTCAAAGATAAATGGCTGTTATGATGGAAGGTGATAGACTGCACAATCATAGTTGTTTTTTTCCTCCATATTGGCTGTTTCCAGGACCAGAAACAGCTCAGACAGCAGAAAGAATTAAATGAGCAATTCTCCTCCACATATAAAAACTCAACTTGTGCGTGAGTTTTCCTCCTTGTCTAATTTCTTCCACAAACAGTCTTTATTCTCTTAAACTAGTGATCCATCACACTTCTGAAAAAACAACTGAATTTCAGTCCACTGTGGTCGAGATGAAGTTCTAACCAGGTAGCAGGTACAAAACTTTTTTCTGGTCTTTGTTTTTTTTCAAGGCAAATATGACAGTTGGAGTTGCTGTACTGTGCCTTACACAGAGCTTCCCTGAACCGCAGGACGAGATCTGTAACTACCCAAAAGACATATCACATGCCTGATTTGCTTGACAGGGTTCACAGGTCAAGTGGGAAAAGGTCAGCTGGTTACTCCTTCAAGTTCCAACTGGACTTTTCTCCATCTGATCCATAAGAAGAAGCAGAGATGGGGGAAGTATCTCACAGTCCTGTTACTGTGAAGCTTATCAGGCAGCTCATCACCTAGGAGCAGATGAATGACACTCAGCATAAACAGAGCCTGAGATGGGGACATTAAGATATTAGCTTAAATGATGACCACTATTTCACCCTGCAGAGGCTGTGTGCTGCAGCAAAAGAGCTAAAAACAGAGGAAAGAGAAATGGTTGTAGAGGAGGAGTTTGGAAACATTACACTAGTAAAGGCCTGATTTCAGTTCTACATACTTCAAAACATGAAGAATGATACTTCATATGCTTAAATATGAAGAAGATGGGTGGGTGGATGGATGGATGGATGGATGGATGATGAAATGAAAAAGTGTGGTGGAACCTATAATGGTGGAACCTATAATCCCAGTGTTTGAAACAGTGTCCACTGAAAAGAGGACTAAAGCGGCTGCCTATGCCAATGAGTCAGTATGGCCATACTTACTGATGGTGCAGTCATGCTTCGAGGTCCCCAGCATGCTACCATGCATATAATTACTGTATTGCCATCATACACGATATATAAGGGCATCCGAGGCAGTCTGTGAGACCAGGGCCAAAAAGATTTTTGGATCCAGCACCTAGTGGCTGTCAGGGGTATTGCCATTTTTGGCACTAAAGCATTGGCTTCATTATTAAGAGGATTGCTTTCATCTTTTATATGCAGTGTTAACATGCTGATGTTTAGTAGGTGCAACAACATCTTAGTTTAGCTTGTTAGCATCATGTAAATGGTAAATGGAGTACATTTATATAGCACTTTCATGACCTTAGCTAGGTCCCATAGCGCTTTACAAGACATCTGATTCACCCATTCACACACACACTCACACCAATAGCTACCGAGCTGCCATGCAAGCCGCTAGCCACCATTGGGAGCAAGTGAGGGTTCAGTGTCTTGCCCAAGGACACTTCGACATGTGGGCAGGAGGAGTTGCAGCCGCCTTGTGCATATTGTGCTAATCCAAAGTAAAGCTGAGGCTGATGGGAGTATCCTCAGGTGCTAAACAAATCTTGACCAGGTAATGTCACTAAGAGAAAGGTCAGACACCACCATGTTACTGTGTGTGTACTGTGTATGTGCATACCAAATCCAATAGTTGCTGAGAGATTTCACTAAAAATGACAAATAGGAACCGTTTGTTTATGTGTTTGGGAGAAGAAAAGTCAGGAGAATTTATCTATGAAAGTCTGTACAGAAATTTATAGCAATCCTTTCATAATTGTTAATATTTCACATTTGTCTGGACGGATCAACATTATTAGTCCGATGGCCGCCGGCCTGGTTTAAAAAATAACTCAGCTACACAAACTTGATCTCTGGCACTGTGAGAAGCTTGGATGTGTCTACGACTGGTGAATAAAATACGTTTACAGACTGTTCTCCAGCTACCAGACAACAAATTATCCTGAACAGTGACAACCTTGGGCAGCTCAGACACACACAGGAGGCGTGTGGGGATTTGAGTCTCCTGAGTTTTTCCCACACATGAGACTTCCAAGAGAAAGGTCCTTCATTAAAGAAGTGTGTTTTATTAAGAATATGTTCCTACAACAAGGGGCCCGTCTGTCATCAGTGCTGTGCAGAGGTCCATTATTACAGCAGAGTTATTGCTCCTGTCCCTGGTAACACGGCAGTACTCAAACGGCTACTATAAGGAAGAGTTATGGTGACCAAGACGAAGAGATATATAACGGCCAAGCATCACATGATGAATTACAGCTTTGCCTGGGCTTATTTGTTGGTACTTAGGGTCGGCTGTGATATATACCAAAAAGCTGTGGCACGATACAAAGGTGGTTTGACTGTCAGGGTGTCAGACAGGCCAGTGAGCTTAGGAAACAGGAGGTGGGGAGCAAAAAACAGAACATAATGCCTAGATTATGTTTGGCTGTAACGTGTGCTTTGTTGTACTGTCCCATCATCCATCACAACACCATGAAGAAAATGTACAGCCCTTTAGCAGAAATTCATGAATAAGGCCATTCTATTAGTTTCCATGAGAAATATATTCCCCATATGTAGATTTCCTTGCAGCCCATGCAGGTAATGTGATATACTGACTGACAGTGAATAATGGATCTGCAGTGTTTTACAGGGTTATTAGTCAAGTTTCCACACAAATGTAGCACATACTTTAATGTAATTTCCAGACAATCTGCTAAGAAACTGCATAACAACGTGTGAACGTGTGCATAGAGATTAACAGCTGGTGGCGCTATTTTAACAGTGAGGTAAAACTAAACCCCTGCAGAAGAGTCCATACATTTCTTTTGAAGTAAAAATGTGAGGAATGATACTTCCTGCTCAACCGTCCACACGTCTGCAAAAACCTCCACATGATTATGCGTCATTCAAATCTGTTTCCATAGCAAATTTCCTCATTTACTTTTTCACCTCTGTCAAGCATTTCATTGGCACAGCATATACGTACACAGCAGAATACATCAAATATGACAGACCCATTAAAGCCTCACCATTCATTTGCCATATCATCTGAACATGACTGGTCATGATTCAAATAAACCAACACTGACTGTTGGTAGGAGACAGGATGCAAACAACAGTCTCCAGAGTCAGGACTCCCCATCTGTCCACCCTGACCTTCTTTCTATGAATAAAAGCTGTTTTTCTGCTGTGATAACCTTAGACTACTTCTACCTTTGCTTGATACAGAAAATTGTGTGCATGATTAATAGAGGTTGCTTTTCAAGAACACACATATCGGCAGCTTTTTCTTTTTTGTCATTTGAACTGATGGCCAATGCTGCTGTTTTCTGGTAAGGACAGCTGGTGCTCGGTATGTCCCCCTGGTGCTGCTCTGCCAGGCCTGGACCGCTGCCATGCATTTAGCCTTCAGCCTGGTCTTCAGCGAGCGAAACACACAATCATTTGGGATTGGGATTACGTGACCGACTTGGCCGGTCTTGAAAGTCAAGAACAAGCCACTGTTTGGTTCCAAACATCTGACAAATGAAGGGTGCAGTCGCTGTGCCAGATATAATGCTTGAAGAGAGATGAGCACATACTAGACTGCAGTAAAAAAAAAAAAAAAAAGTAGATTCTAATGAAATCTGTTTTATTTTTCTTACATTTTTTTTCTTCATTTTTTTCTATTATGGCCTATTGTCACACAGCAGTTGTGCTGATGGTCAGTCTACACAACCGTAGGATCCACAAGGCCACAGAGAAGTATACAAGTCTTGGGATTTATAATACATAACCACAACCTGCTCCCTCTTGAGTATTTCTGTTCAACACTTGCTGTATAAAAAGAAGCAATTTTTGGATTTTGACGCTTGAAATCATTTTCTCAGAAAATAGTATTATGCTAATCTTCTTAAAAATGTGCTGTAGGGTAATTCAGTATGTGGCTATGAATCATCCCATTGTTAGATCACACATTAGGTGAATGCATGACTTCACCTGAGCCCTTTTAGAAACCAGTAGTAGCTTCATCGCGTCCCTGGGTGACCTCACGCTTTGAAGCTTCATGTTTCGAAATGTTGCCTCAAGAATATTTGGAGTAAAAAAGCCAGTAAATTAATAACAGTCATTCATTCAGTGGCAGTTCAAACGCAAACGATAGTTAGTGAGGGTGTTTCGAAAGCAGCAAATCATTTTGTCCTGTCTAGTCAACTATAGCTTGTGCTTAATACATTTCTGTCATTCTTGTGACAGCTGGTAATCTCCATATTTTTTATTTTAGACAAACATAATTCATAAATTGTCATTCAGTGGCACTACCAGTATGTTATCCACATGAGAAATAGTTGATGTGACATAAAAAAATAAATAAATAAAAAACCTATTGTGTTGGTTTCCCTTCGATGAAGCCTTGCACATTAGGAGAAAAAAGCTCTTCTCTTGGCACTGCAATCTAATTTTGCCTCAGCCTTCAACGCATGGTTGTACGCCTGCTAAGAAATGAATGGCCAATGAATGAATATACATATTCCAAGAAACCACTTATCATCTAAGTGAATTTCATAATGCAGTCCATACTTCACGGTCACACCACCTGCATCAACACAATAGGAGCTGAGCCTTAAAACTGCATTTTGATTCAGGGTCTATACTTTCTGACCACTGTGCTCCAGATGATCCCTCAACTGTACTTTTTGTTTTTTTGCTTGTTTTTTTTACATAAAATTGCATTAAACCCATTTCCTGCTTTGAGGGAGGCCTGTCCTCAGAGGGCGGTGCAACACAATAAAGTGTAACAATGCCATCTAGTGGCAGCACTGCACACAATTTAACACAGTGCAGTTGATCTCGAGGATTCAAATCAGGTTTTTTTTTTTCTGCATGGTGCGATATTCACTTCAAGTATCTGTAAATGTATCAACTTAAATGACCCTGCTTCAACAGTTAGTCCATAAAGTTGTTTCATAATGCTGACGAGGCCCCTTTACGTCTCGTCCTCATTCCAACACTGAGTAAGAAATCTGATATACTGCTGCTCAGCACTGACGATCAGTTTCCCCAGGAACTATTTTAAACCCTGCTGGCCACACACAGGCCACAGCACACGCCTCTGGCCTTCATCTGGTGCTGATAGATTGCAACTCCACAGGTTCAAGTGACAGAGCTTGTCCGTGATAAAAGGAGTAATCCACTTTCTCAACATTTAAGTAAAATATCTCAGGATGAACACAATCTACAAAGTGCAACATCATTCTATCGCTTCAACACCTTTGGACTGAGTTTATGTAAGTGTGTGATTAATGAGGCCTTGCAGTGTTGAAGTTTTCCAAATGTAAGAGTTAATCCTGAATGAGTCACAAGAGGTCATCTTCAATTCCTGCTGACCTGCCGGGATGTGTTGACCCACATCCTCAGTCAGATCAGTTCCACTGTTTGTGAGACACTCAAGTTCAAAACACTTTCCACATTAATCAACACAGTCGCATCCAATAACAGAATCCCTTTAGGTTTCATAATGTTTTCTATTTATTTATAGCTGTCTGTCAACTGATCTATATATTTGGGTTTCTGCCTAAATAAGTTTGTGTCCTAAGGATGAGTGTGACATGCCCAGTAACCATGGAGACAATGTAATAATATACAAAGAGTGCATCTAAGTCTGTGTTGTTGAAGTAAGCCACAAAGACAGTCAAGTGTTTCATTCAATACTGTCACAACAGTTCTGATCACAACATTCGACAGTGAGAAAAAATGCAAATATATTCACAAAGACTGTTTATAGAAATCACCATATTATGACTGACGTCAAAACAACATTTAACAGCAGAAAACATTAATTACAGCTTCAGCTGCCAGCCCCCAAAAGACCTGTCTAGCCAGTCTGGAAGCCATGATTGGCTCCAGTCGTGTGATCTAAAAATCACTTCTGTCTGTTTACACTCAAACCACAGATTGTGACTTTAGGAAAAAAATAACACAACATTTCTCCTCATCCAAGCATGAGAATAAAATAATAAGAAATGTTATGCAAACACTTTAAAGTGGGTCACACTTGTTTATGTCTTTTAGATTTATATAAGAATGAATATAAATATATGTGTATAGGAGATCATCAGATTTATTTTTTGAAGTCTTTATGCAGTTTACACAGCACTTTTCAAAGAGCAATCACTGTGATTGGCGCCGTGACTTGTTTTTGCATTGATTGTTGTCTGTTGATGAAGTTTGGGAGTCTGTAGGTGGTGTTGGCAACCTTTATAATAATAATAATAATAATAATAATAATCACAAATAGTGTTGCTTCTGACAAAGCTTTAGTCACAAAGTTTCTCTGTGGTCGAGTAGCTTTAATAACCAGGGTATAGACAGGATGTCAAGCAACATCTGAAAAAAGCAGAACGTCATGTATTCAAAGTGAAAGACTGAGGATTATCTGTTTAAACACGAAGCTTTCTAGAAACTGTTGCAGCATTTCATAGAAAAACTGGAGAAAAATGGAAGCTGCTCATGTGAGAATAGACCAGCAGCTGTTTACTGTTGCAGAGGAATCAGGTGGAAATGGGTCAGATGCTTTGGACCAGAGAATCATCCATCATCTGCTGTGTGGACGAGGACTGGGGGGAAAATGGTGACACTCAAGCTATTCTGGCTGATTATAGAAAAAAATCATCAAAAGATTAATCATCCTAAT